>JBAIAC010000482.1:0-63144 GCA_037349315.1 Chelydra serpentina | reverse complement strand
ACCCGCAGCCCCCTGGGACTCCATCCCGGCCCCCCCCAGCTCGGGGTGCCCCTCACCACGAGTACCCGCAGCCCCCTGGGACTCCATCCCGGCCCCCCCCAGCTCTGGGGTGCCCCTCACTCCCGACCCGCAGCCCCCTGGGACTCCATCCCGCCCCCCCCAGCTCCGGGGTGCCCCTCACTCCCGACCCGCAGCCCCCTGGGACTCCATCCCGCCCCCCCCAGCTCCGGGGTGCCCCTCACTCCCGACCCGCAGCCCCCTGGGACTCCATCCCGGCCCCCCCCAGCTCCGGGGTGCCCCTCACTCCCGACCCGCAGTCCCCTGGGACTCCATCCCGGCCCCCCCCAGCTCCGGGGTGCCCCTCACTCCCGACCCGCAGCCCCCTGGGACTCCATCCCGCCCCCCCCAGCTCCGGGGTGCCCCTCACTCCCGACCCGCAGCCCCCTGCGACTCCATCCCTGCCCCCCCCCAGCTCTGGGGTGCCCCTCACTCCCGACCTGCAGCCCCCTGGGACTCCATCCCGCCCCCCCCCAGCTCCGGGGTGCCCCTCACTCCCGACCCGCAGCCCCCTGGGACTCCATCCCGGCCCCCCCAGCTCTGGGGTGCCCCTGCCCCCCCGCCCAGCGGGGCCGGCCCCTGGAGGGAGGGGCCGGAGCCGGGTGTTTGCCAAGGGGGCGGGCGGGCCGCAGCCGGACCCGCCCCAGAGCCAGCTGCAGCGAGTGGGGGTCTGGGCCCTGGGCTGCCGGACGCCGCGCGCTGGGGCAGCCCCATAGCCGAGAGCAGGGGGGCCGGAGGGGAGCCTCGCACCCAGAGACCTGCAGGTAATGGGGGGGGGGCCCTGCCCAGGTTGTTGGGGGAAGGGAGGGGAAGTTTGGGGGGCCCCAGGGGGTCAGAGGGGTGCGGGGGGGGGCCTGGGCAAAGAGCCCGGGAGGGGGGAGAACCGGGGGGGGTCACTTGGTCACAGGAAGGGGGAGCTACAGGGGCAGGTGGTCTCGGCCGTGGGGTGCAGTGGGGCTGTGAGCCGGAAGATGGGGTGTTTGGGGGGGGGGCAGTGCCATGTCCATGGGGCTGGGCCCCACTGATTGGGGGCAGCTCTAGGCTCCCAGCCAGGCCATCAGCAGCGGCCAGGGGAGGGGTGTGTCAGCACACCCCCCCCCCCCGCCGTGGGGGGCAGAGACCCCAGGCCCCCATCTGGGCCCTGCCTGACCCCCGGCTCTGCCCCACAGGCCCCCGGCAGGATGGGGGCGAGGCTGCACCGCTACTCCTGGGCTGGGTGCCGGAAACGCCGCCGGAAAGGGGCCCCAGCCCCCCAGGTGAGAGCACCCCCCACCCCCTTCCTCCCTGCCCCCCCACCCCCACATTCCTCCTGCCCCCCACCTCCTCCTCGGATTCCCCACCCCAGACCCCACCGGGATCCTGTTCTCAGCTCCACCCCTCCCCCTTTTCTGCCCCCCAGCTTCCCCCACAGAGGGGGACCCGGCCCCCACGCCCGCGCCACCCCCTCCACCAGCAGCGAGCCGGCCGTGGGGCCGGGCCCCGGCCTTCTTCAGCGGGAAGGCGCGAGTCTCCTTCCGGCACCAGCTGGACTCGGCCACCGCGGCCATCGACTCCACCGTGTGACGGGGGGCTGCCCCACGGCACCGCCAGCCCCCCCCAGCCATCGACTCCACCGTGTGACGGGGGGCTGCCCCACGGCGCCCCCCCCCAGCCATCAACTCCACCGTGTGACGGGGGGCTGCCCCACGGCACCGCCAGCCCCCCCCAGCCATCGACTCCACCGTGTGACGGGGGGCTGCCCCACGGCGCCCCCCCCAGCCATCAACTCCACCGTGTGACGGGGGCTGCCCCACGGCACCGCCAGCCCCCCCGGCCATCGACTCCACCGTGTGACAGGGGGGCTGCCCCACGGCACCGCCAGCCCCCCCCAGCCATCGACTCCACCGTGTGACAGGGGGCTGCCCCACGGCGCCCCCCCCGGCCATCAACTCCACCGTGTGACGAGGGGGCTGCCCCACGGCGCCGCCAGCCCCCCCAGCCATCGACTCCACCATGTGACGGGGGGCTGCCCCACGGCGCCACCAGCCCCCCACGGCCATCGACTCCACCGTGTGATGGGGGGCTGCCCCACGGCACCCCCCCCGGCCATTGACTCCACCGTGTGACGGGGGGCTGCCCCACGGCACCCCCCCGGCCATCGACTCCACCGTGTGACGGGGGGCTGCCCCACGGCACCGCCAGCCCCCCCCAGCCATCGACTCCACCGTGTGACGGGGGGCTGCCCCACGGCGCCCCCCCCGGCCATCGACTCCACCGTGTGACGGGGGGCTGCCCCACGGCGCCGCCAGCCCCCCCGGCCATCGACTCCACCGTGTGATGGGGGGCTGCCCCACCGGCACCCCCCGGCCTTCGACTCCACCGTGTGACGGGGGCTGCCCCACAGCGCCCCCCCCGGCCATCGACTCCACCGTGTGATGGGGGCTGCCCCCCGGCGCCACCAACCCCCCCCCAGCCATCGACTCCACCGTGTGACGGGGGGCTGCCCCACGGCACCGCCAACCCCCCCAGCCATCAACTCCACCATCTGATGGGGGGCTGCCCCACGGTGCCACCAGCCCCGCATGGCCATGAACGAGTTCTGCTGACGGGGGGCTGCCCCACGGCGCCGCCAGCCCTGCCGGTGGCAGAGAGACAGACCCCGGACACAGCCGGAGCTGGAGATTCCTCCACCCCTCCATGAGGACCCTGCCGCCGACCCCCAGCCCTGGAGGACTCTGGCCGGGGGGCGATATGGGGCTGGACTCTGGGGGGGTTTGGCAGCGAGGGGGGGGGGTGAATTTCCCCAGCGTTTCGATAAAGGAGGGTTCAGAACTCAGTGGGGTTTGGTGTGTGGCCGGGTGATGCCGGATCAGAACCAGACGCGACCCCCCCCCCCCCCCCCGATCCAGCCCCACGGCCGGGCTGGGGCTCAGGGGGGCCGCGCGGGGCGGAGGGGGGGGGGGGCTGAGGCTGGCGGGGGAGATCCAGCTGCAGCGCCTGGGAACAGCCCCCGCCCTGGCGCCCAGCCCAGCCCGCACACGGAGCCGGCCCAGCCGGGGGGAGGGACGCTGGGGGGGGGGGGGGGGGGGCCCGATAAGGGTGAGGCCGGCGGCAGCTCCCGTCGCAGGGCCAGGGCGGAGCCCGCGGCCGAATCTCCCCCACCCCCCAGCTCAGCCCCTGTTTGCTCAGCCAGCCCCAGATCCCCCCCCCCACGGGGCAGAAAGAGACCCGTGAACCCAGGAGTCCTGGCTCCCAGCCCCCACTCCCCTCCCAGAGCTGGGGAGAGAACCCAGGAGTCCTGGCTCCCAGCCCCCACTCCCCTCCCAGAGCTGGGGAGAGAACCCAGGCATCCTGGCTCCCAGCCCCCCCTGCTCAAACCCACCAGCCCCCGCTCCCCTCCCAGAGCCGGGAGAGAACCCAGGAGTCCTGGCTCCCAGCCCCCCCTGCTCCAACCCACCAGCCCCCACTCCCCTCCCAGAGCCGGGGAGAGAACCCAGGAGTCCTGGCTCCCAGCCCCCCCGCTCTACCCACCAGCCGCCACTCCCCTCCCAGAGCCGGGGAGAGAACCCAGGAGTCCTGGCTCCCAGCCCCCCCTGCTCTAACCCACCAGCCCCCACTCCCCTCCCAGAGCCGGGGAGAGAACCCAGGAGTCCTGGCTCCCAGCCCCCCTGCTCTAACCCCACCAGCCCCCACTCCCCTCCCAGAGCCGGGGAGAGAACCCAGGAGTCCTGGCTCCCAGCCCCCCCTGCTCTGACCCACCAGCCCCCACTCCCGTCCCAGAGCCAGGGAGAGAACCCAGGAGTCCTGGCTCCCGGCCCCCCTGCTCTGACCCACCAGCCCCCACTCCCCTCCCAGAGCCGGGGAGAGAACCCAGGCGTCCTGGCTCCCAGTCCCCCTGCTCTGACCACTAGCCCCCACTCCCCTCCCAGAGCCGGGGAGAGAACCCAGGAGTCCTGGCTCCCAGCCCCCCTGCTCTAACCCACCAGGCCCCCACTCCCCTCCCACAGCCGGGGAGAGAACCCAGGCGTCCTGCTGGAATGACAGAGGCCGGGGGTGGGTTCCAATAGTTTAATCCGTCGGGGGTGGGGGTTGCGCCCCCCTCAGGCGGAGGAGAAGCGGGGCAGCTGGTTCCCAGGACGACCTTGCGCTCCACGCCCTGCTCCGTGATGGCGGCCAGCCGGATCACCCCGCCGCTGGAGCCGTCCCGCTCCATGGCCAGGGCCAGCGCTGCAGGGGGAGAGAGAGAGCGCCGTGAGCGGGGCGGGCCGGACGCCTGGGTCCCCTCCCTCCCTAGGGGCAGCCGCCCCCCATGCCGCCAGCCCGGGGGCCTGGCTCCCAGCGGAGGAGGCCCCCCAGCAGCGCAGGGCTCCGGGGGGCGGGGGGAGCCGGGGGGGGGGCGTTACCGTTGGCGGTGAAGCTCAGACACTCCTCCTGGCTCATGCCCGGCTTGTAGGAGGCGTCGACGAAGCCGTAGACGTAGGAGCTGCCGGAGCCGCCCACCGAGAAGGGCTGACGGACCATCATCCCGCCCAGGGCACCGAGAACACCTGGGGGCAGAGAGCGCGTGAGGGGCGCCCCCCTCTGGGGCGGGGCGGCTGGGTACCCGGGGACCCCTCGGCCAGCGCCGAGATGCGCCCACCTCTGGGGCGGGGCGGCTGGGTACCCGGGGACCCCTCGCCCAGCGCTGTGATGCGCCCACCTCTGGGGCGGGGCGGCTGGGTACCCGGGGACCCCTCGGCCAGCGCCGAGATGCGCCCCACCTCTGGGGCGGGGCGGCTGGGTACCCGGGGACCCCTCGCCCGGCGCTGAGATGCGCCCACCTCTGGGGCGGGGCGGCTGGGTACCGGGGACCCCTCGCCCGGTGCCGGGATGCGCCCCCCTCTGGGGTGGGGCGGCTGGTTACCCGGGGACCCCTCGCCCGGCGCTGAGATGCGCCCACCTCTGGGGCGGGGCGGCTGGTGACACGGGGACCCCTCGCCCAGCGCTGAGATGCGCCCACCTCTGGGGCGGGGTGGCTGGGTACCCGGGGGACCCCTCGCCCAGCGCTGAGATGCGCCCACCTCTGGGGCGGGGCGGCTGGGGACCCCTCACCCGGTGCCGGGATGCGCCCCCCTCTGGGGCGGGGCGGCTGGTTACCTGGGGACCCCTCGCCCGGCGCTGAGATGCGCCCACCTCTGGGGCGGGGGCGGCTGGTTACCCGGGGACCCCTCGCCCGGCGCTGAGATGCGCCCACCTCTGGGGCGGGGCGGCTGTGTCAGACACTGCCCAGGGCTTTGGGACAGGAAGTGAAGGTCCCCGGATCTCAGGGACATTCTGTGGGGGCAGAACCAAAGCCAGGTGGGGCGCGGAAGAGAGGCCCTGCCCCCCGCCCGCCGGGCCCAGCCTCGCTCACCTGCCCCCCCTTGCGCCGGTCCCAGCCGGCGACGATGATGCCGGCCATGAGGTCCTCGCGGTAGCGGTAACACATCTCCTTGAAGAGGCTGGCGGCCGTGTGCACCAGGGGCGTCTCATCCAGCTCGATGCTGTGGGGCAGGGAACCGGTGTCAGGGCCGGGCCTGGCTCCAGGGCGGGGACTGGTGGGGGAGGGGGCGGGGGGCCGGGGCAAGGGGCCCAGGGGGCGGGGCCGGGGGCCCAGGGGCGGTACCTGTGGAAGCCCAGCTGATAGGCCACGGCGTCAGGGCCGGAACCCAGGGGGCGGAGCCGGGGCTCAGGGGGCAGGGCCAGGGGCGGGGCCGGGGGGTGGGGCCGGGAACCCAGGGGGCGGTACCTGTGGAAGCCCAGCTGATAGGCCACAGCGTAGGCGATGGGGCCGGGAACCCAGGGGGCAGAGCCAGGGGCAGGGGGCCCAGGGGGCGGGGCTGGGAACCCAGGGGCGGGGCCGGGAACCCAGGGGGCGGGGCCTGTGGAAGCCCAGCTGATAGGCCACGGCATCAGCGATGGGGCCGGGAACCCAGGGGGCGGAGCCGGGGCTCAGGGGGCAGGGCCAGGGGCGGAGCCAATGGCCAGGGGGCGGTACCTGTGGAAGCCCAGCTGATAGGCCACAGCATCAGCGATGGGGCCGGGAACCCAGGGGGCAGGGCCAGGGGCGGGGCCGGGAACCCAGGGGGCGGGGCCAGGAACCCAGGGGGCGGGGCCTACGGCCAGGGGGCGGTACCTGTGGAAGCCCAGCTGATAGGCCACGGCGTCGGCGATGGCCTGGGTGTCGGCGGCGGAGCCGGGGCTCAGGGGGCAGGGCCAGGGGCTGGGGGCTAGGCCAATGGCCAGGGGGCGGTACCTGTGGAAGCCCAGCTGATAGGCCACGGCGTCGGCGATGGCCTGGGTGTCGGCGGCGGAGCCGGAACTCAGGGGGCGGAGCCGGGGCTCAGGGGGCAGGGCCAGGGGGCTAGGGGGCGGGGCCAATGGCCAGGGGGCGGTACCTGTGGAAGCCCAGCTGATAGGCCACGGCGTCGGCGATGGCCTGGGTGTCGGCGGCGGAGCCGGAACCCAGGGGGCGGAGCCGGGGCTCAGGGGGCAGGGCCAGGGCGGGGCCGGGGGGCTAGGGGGCGGGGCCAATGGCCAGGGGGCGGTACCTGTGGAAGCCCAGCTGATAGGCCACGGCGTCGGCGATGGCCTGGGTGTCGGCGGCGGAGCCGGACCGGCAGCAGAAGATGCGCTCGTGGATGGGCGTCAGTTTGTCCGTCACTCGATTGGCCACGTAGGAGCTGCGGGAGGCGGAGCCGGATCATCAGCCTCCCCCTGAGCCCCGCCCACCGCCCCGCCCCCCCAGAGACACCCCCCCAAAACCAAATGCCCCCCCCAGAGACCCTGGGACTGGCCAGGCTGGGTCGGCCCGACGGTCCATTGAGCCCAGTGTCCTGTCTGCCGACGGGCCGGTGCCAGGTGCCCCAGAGGGGAGGAGCAGAGCAGGGAACCACCGAGTGATCCCTCCCCTGAGCCCATTGCCAGCGCCTGGCAAATAGAGGCCAGGGACACCCTCCCTGCCCAGCCTGGCTAATAACCATTGGTGGGCCCGTCCTCCAGGAACTGATCTAGTTCTTCTTTGAACCCTGTGACAGTCTTGGCCTTCACAACATCCTCAGGCGAGGAGTTCCCAGGTTAACTGTGCGCGGGGTGAAGAAATACTCCCCTTGTGTTTGTTTTGAACCCGCCGCCTGTTCAGGTCCCCGGGTGGCCCCTTACGGGAACAGGGTCAAGAGGTTTCCCCTAAGCCGCGGTATCCCCCCTTCGTCGCCCCTGTTCCAAGCGGGTTCCTCCCCCCGCGGGGGGCCCGGCCCGGCCCGGCCTCACGGCGGTCGCCGCGCTCGGAGGCCAGCGTGCCCCTCGCGAGCCGCGACGTGGGCGCCCCACGGACGTGTGTGTCCCCCCCCCGCCCCCCCCCAGCTCACCCCGTGGTGGTCCTGGAGTCGGCGCCGATGACCACGCCCCCGTCGAACTCCACCGCGATGATGGTCGTCTGCGGGGAGACACGGGGGGGGGGGGGGTGAGCCCGGAAACCAACCCCCCGCCGGCCCCTGGGGGCCCCCCGCCCCCGTCACCCCCCCCCCCGCCGGCCCCTAGGGCCCCCCGCCCCCGTCACCCCCCCGCCGGCCCCTAGGGCCCCCCGCCCCCGTCACCCCCCCCGCCGGCCCTGGGGCCCCCCCAGCCCGTCACCCCCCCCGCCGGCCCCTGGGGCCCCCCGCCCCCGTCACCCCCCCCGCCGGCCCCTAGGGCCCCCCGCCCCCGTCACACCCCCCCGCCGGCCCCTGGGGGCCCCCCAGCCCGTCACCCCCCCGCCGGCCCCTGGGGGCCCCCCAGCCCGTCACCCCCCCCGCCGGCCCCTGGGGGCCCCCCCAGCCCGTCACCCCCCCCCCCGCCGGCCCTAGGGCCCCCCGCCCCCGTCACACCCCCCGCCGGCCCCTAGGGCCCCCCGCCCCCGTCACACCCCCCCGCCGCCCCCTGGGGGCCCCCGCCCCCGTCACCCCCCCCGCCGGCCCCTGGGGGCCCCCGCCCCCGTCACCCCCCCCGTGACCCCGCCCCTCCCCCCTGGGGCCCCAGCCGCGCGGGAGCCCCCCCGCTCACCCCGGTGCTCAGGGGCCGCCCCGCCCAGTCCGGGAACCGCCCCGCGACCCCGGCCCCGGCCACCGCCAGCGTCGCCGCCGCCGCCATCTTCCCCGGCACCGCGCGACACTGTCGCAAAACCGGCCGCCGCGCGGGGGGATGGCGAGGCGATTTTACGACACTCCCCGCGCGTGCGCGGATTCGCATTACGGCAACCTGGAGACGGCTCTTCTTTTTCCAAGGGGGCGGAGCCCGGCGGCGACGCTTTACGGCAACGCTCCGCCCTCGCGGCTTTGCGGTTTTACGACACCCTCCCCTGCGTCGCGCTTTACGGCGGCGAGGCGCATTCCGCGCTCGCCCCGCGTCTTTTCGACATCCGGCCCTTTGCTTTACAGCGTCGAGGCTGATTTTACGACACACGATGCGATGTTGCTTTACGGTGGCAGGGCTGCCAGCACTCTTGCGACGTGCTTTGGCATTGCTTTACGGCAGGGGTGTATCCAATTCCCCTTTGCGACGCCCGCCGGGTCCGGTTGACGGCAGAGTGGCCACCGCGCGAGTCCCGCGCCCCGTGCCTCTGATTGTGACGTCATCGTTCGAATCCCCGACGTCCCCGGGCCAGCGCCACGTCACCAAGCACGTCCCCACGTGTCACGATGACATCATACCTCGCACGTGCTGTCACCAGGGAGCGGGGTGACGTCACCCCCTCCCTGGCGTGGCCGTGATGTCACCGCCTGGGGCTGTGATGTCAGCAGTGCTGGGAGTGACATCATCACGTCACATGTGATGTCGCCGCCCACCTCCCTAGCGTCTCCCCCACCCCCGCCCTGCATCCCCCCCCATCCCTGCCCCCCAGCTCTTTGTGCCCCCCACCTGCCCCACGGCCCCGCCCCCCAGCCCCACGGCCCCCCAGCCCTGCGTCCCCCCACCCCTGCCCCCCAGCACTTTGTGCCCCCCCACCGCTGCCCCATGGCCCCGCCCCCCAGCCCCACGGCCCCCCCACCCAGCCCCCCAGCACTTTGTGCCCCCCCACCGCTGCCCCACGGCCCAGCCCCCCAGCCCTGCGTCCCCCCACCCCTGCCCCCCAGCACTTTGTGCCCCCCCACCTGCCCCACGGCCCCGCCCCCCAGCCCCCCAGCCCCACAGCCCTGCATCCCCCCTGCCCCACGGCCCCCCCCGCCCTGTGTCCCTCCCACCCCTGCCCCCCAGTGCTGTGTCCCCCCGACCCCTGCCCCACAGCCCCGCCCCACGCCTTCCCAGGCTGCGCCCTGCGCCCGGAGGGGGGGGCTGCCCAGGGGGGCTGCTCGGTGCACGAAGGGTTGGAGCCAGCCCGGCCCATTGCTCGGGTCACACGGCCGCGCTGAGACCCCCCCCACCGCATCCATGGCGGGGGCCGGGCGCTGTGCCTGGGGCTGCCCCCCATTTCCACTAGGTGGGGGGGCCCCCTACGTGACCCCCCCCCCCGAGGAGACCCGGAGACCAGCCCGGCCGGGCGGCGAAACGCTTCTCGCGACAAAAGACTCCGGCGACCACGGCGAGCTCGGGGCGTCTCTTTACTGCTTCACAACCGCGCCCGGCGCCCCCCCCAGAGGGGACAGGCCCCGGCCCCCTTCCCCG
Organism: Chelydra serpentina; assembly: GCA_037349315.1. Lineage (NCBI taxonomy): Eukaryota > Metazoa > Chordata > Testudines > Chelydridae > Chelydra > Chelydra serpentina. Next base: position 53,451 of record JBAIAC010000482.1, on the reverse strand, counting down.
CCCCCCTGAGCCAGCCAGTCCCCGTCCTGGGGCCGGGTGGGAGCCGGCGCCCCCTAGAGGGGACAGGCCCCGGCCCCTTCCCCGCCCCCCTGAGCCAGCCAGTCCCCCCCTGGGGCCGGGTGGGAGCCGGCGCCCCCTAGAGGGGACAGGCCCCTGCCCCATTCCCCGCCCCCCTGAGCCAGCCAGGCCCTGCCTGGGGCCGGGTGGGAGCCGGCGCCCCCTAGAGGGGACAGGCCCCTGCCCCATTCCCCGCCCCCCTGAGCCAGCCAGTCCTGCCCTGGGGCCGGGTGGGAGCCGGCGCCCCCTAGAGGGGACAGGCCCCGCTGCCCCTCACCCCGTCCTCAGGGCAGCTCCAGGAGGCCGCGGGCGGCGTACACCCGCTGGGTGGCGTTGTAGACCCCAGCGATGGCGCCCGCGGCCTGCAGGAGCACGGCCCGGGCCTCCCGCTCCCCGTGGGCGCAGAGCAGCCCGTACAGCTCCCGGCGCGAGGGCAGGGCCAGGAAGGCCAGCCCGGCCGCCTGCCGCACCCACCAGCCGTGGTAGCGGGCCAGGGCCGCCTGGTAGGCCTCGGCGCAGAGCCGGGAGGGGTCTTCCTCCGCCCCGCGGCGGCCCAGCTTCTCCAGGAACAGCTCCAGCCACTTGAGGGCGCGGTGGAGGCGCAGGAGGGTCCGGCAGCCCGAGGGGGGCCGGTTGGGGGGCAGCGCCCGCAGCCCCACCAGGCCCGCCCCAGCTCGAAGGCCACCATGGCCTGCAGGGTGCGGTAGTGGGGGGCGTGGGGCCCCGCCCGGTGCCCCTGCAGGATCCCCATCTTCGCCTGCGTCTCCCGGGCCACGAGCCCGAAGGCAGCCCCCAGGGCGTCCATCAGTCTGCGGGGGGGGGCGGGGGGAGAGGGAGAGAGAGAGAGGACAGCTGAGCCTCGCCCGGCGCTGAGATGCGCCCACCTCTGGGGCGGGGCGGCTGGGTACCCGGGGACCCCTCGCCCGGCGCCGAGATGCGCCCACCTCTGGGGCGGGGCGGCTGGTTACCTGGGGACCCCTCGCCCGGCGCTGAGATGCGGCCACCTCTGGGGCGGGGCGGCTGGGTACCCGGGGACCCCTCGCCCGGCGCTGAGATGCGGCCACCTCTGGGGCGGGGCGCTGGTAACCCGGGGACCCCTCGCCCGGCGCCGAGATGCGGCCACCTCTGGGGCGGGGCGGCTGGTTACCCGGGGACCCCTCGCCCGGCGCCGAGATGCGCCCACCTCTGGGGCGGGGCGGCTGGTGACACAGGGACCCCTCGCCCGGCGCTGAGATGCGCCCACCTCTGGGGCGGGGCGGCTGGTTACACAGGGACCCCTCACCCGGCGCTGAGATGCGCCCACCTCTGGGGCGGGGTGGCTGGTGACACAGGGACCCCTCGCCCGGCGCTGAGATGCGCCCACCTCTGGGGCGGGGTGGCCGGTTGCACGGGGATGGACTCACTTGATCAGCTCTTTCCAGCCCGCCAGATACTCCTGCAGGAGGATTTCTCCGTCCGGGGTCACGCAGGCCCTGAAGGCGGCCAGGAGGCGGCTGATCTCGAAGGCCTGGCCCGGGCAGCGGGGGCCCGGGGCGGAGGGGGGGTCCCATGCCTGGGAAGGGGCAGCCGGGAGGAGCCGCTCGTCCGGGAGGGAAGGGGCGGCTGCAGAGGGGGACACGAAGCAGACAGGTTCTCTGTGGGGCGGGGGGAGCGGGAGCGGGGGGGTGGAATGGGTTGCGGGGGGGTTGGGGTAGGATCAGGGGCGGGGAGGGGCCGAATTTGGGACGGGGGCAGGAGTCAGGGTTGGGCGGGGGGGGGGGAGTACAAAGAGGGGGTCTCACCTTCCTGTCCCGTTCAGGGGGGGCCGCCTCCTCTCTGCCCCCGAACCAGCCACAGGACCGGCCGCCCCGAACGCAGGCCGAGAACTGCACTTCTGCTGTGCCGGGGGGTGCGGGGGGGAAGGACAGAGCTCAAACACGCGGACAGACGGACATCCCCCCCCCTCCATTCCCGCTGTGCATGGGGGGGGGGGGCTGCACACGCTAAGGACATGCGTGACGCACCCGGGGAGGGACTTGCCCCCTCCCTCCAGGCCTCCGGCTTTGCACACGCTAAGAACATGCAAGCGTGCGGCCAGTATCCTGGGCCCTGGGGCAGGCTACACGCTAAGAACACGCCTGGCAGATGCTGCACGGGGACCCACGCACGCCGACGACACGTATGAGACGTGCAAAGCCGGCTTACGGACCGACACCATCCGCTCTCCCCCCCCCCACCCGTGTGCTCATACAGAGCCCGGCATGCGGGGGGGGGGGAGACCATGGCTGGGGGGGCCGGTCTAGGGGGTGCGGGGGGGGGGGGGGGAAGAAGCAGATCTGTGGGGCCGTCCTGCTCACTCCCGGAGCCAGAGGCTGGCGTGGGTGCTAGGCGGGGGGCTGGGGGGCGTCTGACAGTGTGTGGGGGAGGCTGAGGGAACTGGAGGCAAGTGGTGGGGAGTCACGCGGGGCCAGAGGTCAGGGGGGAAGGGAGGGGGTAGTGGGGGGAAGGGGGTGTATGGGGCATGTGGGGGGGGCTGGGGTAGTGCGTGTTGGCCAGGGTGTGTGGGGGGGTCACTCACGGAGCCGGCAGCCAGTGGGGGGAAGGGGGAGGACAGCGGGGGGGTCACTCACGGAGTCGGCAGCCGGTGGGGGGAAGGGGTGGGGGGCAGGGGGGCAGCGGGGGGGTCACTCACGGAGCCGGAGGCCAGTGGAGGAAGGGGTGGGGGGAAGGGGGGCAGCAGGGGGGTTACTCATGGAGCTGGCGGCTGGTGGGGTGAAGGGGGGGCAGACGGGGGGTCACTCACGGAGCCGCGGCTGGTGGGGTGAAGAGGGGGCAGGGGGACAGCGGGGGGGTGTCACTCACGGAGCCGGAGGCCGGAGAGGAAGAGGAGGACGAGGAAGGCCGCCGCGGGGAGCAGGACGCATGGCAGCCGCCGGGGGCCCATCCCCACACACCCCGGCCCCACGGCGCCCGGCCCAGCCCCACGGCCCTGACCCCTGCCCCCGCCCGGCCCAGCCGCTCAGCGTAGATAAGGGCCTGTTATCTGGGGCGGGCGGGGGAGAGCCCCCCCACATCCCGCCCCCCGAAATGCCCCATGTCCCGTTCCCTGGCATGAGGGTGCTCGGCGGGGGTGGGGGGTGGGGGTGTCGCTGTCTCCCCTCAGCCCCATGGCTCCAACTCAGGGTGGCCGGAGGTCAGAATGGGGGGGGGCGGGGGCGGAGCTGATCGGGTTAAAAATTAACAGCTGAAGGGACTTTGCCCCACTCCCGCTAGGGGGTAACCTGGGGGCAGAAGAAGGATGGAGTTTGGGGGCTCCCAGCCCCCCCCTGCTCTAACCCACCAGCCCCGACTTCCCTCCCAGAGCCGGGGAGAGAACCCAGGAGTCCTGGCTCCCAGCCCCCGCTGCTCTAACCCACCAGCCCCCCTCCCCTCCCAGAGCCAGGGAGAGAACCCAGGAGTCCTGGCTCCCAGCACCCCCTGCTCTAACCCACCAGCCCCGACTTCCCTCCCAGAGCCGGGGAGAGAACCCAGGAGTCCTGGCTCCCAGCCCCCCCCGCTCTAACCCCACCAGCCCCGACTTCCCTCCCAGAGCCGGGGAGAGAACCCAGGAGTCCTGGCTCCCAGCCCCCCCTGCTCTAACCCACCAACCCCACTCCCCTCCCAGAGCTGGGAGAGAACCCAGGAGTCCTGGCTCCCAGCCCCCCTGCTCTGACCCACCAGCCCCCACTCCCCTCCCAGAGCCGGGGAGAGAACCCAGGAGTCCCTGGTTGCACAGACTCGGGGGGGGGATTGGGGGGCAGGGGGGGGTCTCAGGTTCCCCATTCCACAGTTTCACAGGGGTTGGTTAAGGTTTTATTGAGCAATAGCCAAGCTTGGTGTGGGGGGGATCACAGATCTGAGGGGGGCAGGAGTAGCAGGGGCTGCAGCCCGGCACGGGACAGCCGGGCTTGGGGGGGGTCAGTGGGGGGCGTTTCCCGGTCCCCAGGCAGGGGGTACTGGGGGGGTCAGTGGAGGGGGGTTCCCAGTATCCAGGCAGGGGGTAATGGAGGGGGTCAGTGGAGGGGGGTTCCCAGTACCCAGGCAGGGGTACTGGGGGGGTCAGTGGAGGGGGGTTCCCAGTACCCAGGCAGGGGGTAATGGAGGGGGTCAGTGGAGGGGGGTTCCCAGTATCCAGGCAGGGGGTACTGGGAGGGTCAGTGGAGGGGGGTTCCCAGTACCCAGGCAGGGGGTAATGGAGGGGGTCAGTGGAGGGGAGTTCCCGGTACCCAGGCAGGGGTAATGGAGGGGGTCAGTGGAGGGGGGTTCCCGGTACCCAGGCAGGGGGTAATGGAGGGGGGTCAGTGGAGGGGGTTCCCGGTACCCAGGCAGGGGGTACTGGGGGGGTCGGTGGGGGGGTTCCCAGTGCCCAGACAGGGGGTACTGGGGGGGGGACCCGCGGGGCGCAGCGAAGGGGGGCCGGGGACTCTCATTTGATGCGGCGCTCCTCGCCGGCTCTCCTCCGGGGCGCTCTCTGCCGGGCTCCCGCAGGGGTGGGGCTGGCCCCGGACGCCTGGGTCCCTGCCGCCCCCGCAGCCCCACGAGGAGGGAGACCCCCAGGCTGCAGAGGCCGCTGGCCGCCAGCGCCCCCAGGTAGCAGCGCCAGGCTATCGTCAGGACCCGGCCCAGGCTCGGGGCTCCTGCGGGGGGAGAGGAGACAGTTACGGGGGGGCTGCGGCTGTGACCCCCAAAGAGGGCCCGGGGGAGGGTTGGGGGGTCCCGTACCAGTGCTCTGAGGGGCGGTCCCGTTGCCGAGAGGGTCGGGCAGGGGGACGGCGTCTCCGGCGGATACCGAACAACCTGTGTGTGGAGAGACAAATCGGGGGGGGTGGGGTGTGGTGTGAAAAACAGTGGGGGGAAGGGGAGAGTTTGGGGGTTCAGGGTTCGAGGGGGGATCTCACCTCGGCGCCCGGCCCCTTCACCTCGCCGCTGCTCTCCTGGGCCCCGGTCTCGTGCTCCACCCGGCAGGTGACACGGGCCCCGTCCAGCCAGACCCGGGGCGGGAGGCTGAGCAGGCTGGCGGCCCCGGCCCCATCCCGGCCCTCCGCCGGCGGGGACGCCTCCTCGGGGCCCGGCTCCCGCCCGTCCACCTGCCAGCGCACCCGCACCGGCCTCGGGGAGAACCCCCAGGCCAGGCACACGAAGGCCGGGCCGGCCGCCCGCACCGGGCCCAACAGGGCCACCTCCGGCGCCCGCATCGTCCTAGAGTCACCTAGAACGGAGAGGGGAGAGGGTCAGGTCGGGGGGCTCGGTTCTAGGTGGGGCCTGGGCGGTTTGAGGGACTTAGGGGTCTGGGGGTTCTAGACTGGGGTTCTGGGGTGGTCCCGGTGTCAGGCTGGATCACTGGGTCTCCCGGGCTGGCCCCCCCGTGCCCTTTCTAGACGGGATCCAGGTGGGTTCTGGAGCGGGTCAGAGAAAGGTTCTGGGTTCGGTTCTCTGCATGTCCCGGACACGGCGCCGACGGGCCGCCCACCCCTTCCCGCACGTTTCTAGGGGTCTGCCCCAGAACGCGTCGCCTCGCGTTCGGGAGCGCCGCCCCCGTGGGGGTCTAGATCGGCCCCAGCGGGTCCCTCTGGAACCGTTCGGTGGATCTGACCGGAACGGCTCGGCGTCTTCTCTAGATCGATTCGGCGTGGGTTCTAGATCAGCCCCGGGGCCTTTTCCTAGCCACGGCCCCAATGCACCATGGCCGGGCTCCAGAACATTTCCCTGGCTCTGGTCTGGAAGCGTTCTGGGCACACCCTGGGCCGAGTCACAGCAGGTTCTAGATTGATCCCGTGTACGTTCTAGATCAGTCCCTGGTTACTCCCCCCCCCCCCCGCACGGTCCCCACGAACCGTGCGCCAGCTCCAGAACATTTCCCCGGCTCTGGTCTGGAAGGGTTCCGGGCACATTCTAGATTGATTCGGGGTGGGGTGGGCGGGTTCTAGATCGGTTCACGGTCTCTTTTCTGGACGCAGGCCCAGCCGGGTCTGAGCCAGCTCCGGCAGCAGCCTGGTGCGAGCCGCTCCAGAACCCGCTCCAGAACGCCCCGCCGGGTTCTAGGTGTGCTCCGGGCCGGTTCCGGATCCCCCCACCCCCCGCCCAGCGGCTCACCTCCCAGGACGAGGCGGGTGCCCTCTCCGAAGAGGTACTGGTTGGCGTACCAGACGGCGCAGAAGTAGGTGCCGGCGTCGGCGGGCCCCACGTTGCCGATGGTCAGGCTGAAGGTGTTGGTGTCACGCTCCAGGTTGGCGATGAAGCGCTCGGAGACGCCGTCCCCGTAGGTGGGTTTGCTCTCCCCGGCCCGGTGGCTGAGCAGGAAGATGGGGCCCTTCCCGGGGGGCTGGTGGTACCAGGACAGGACGTGGGTGGCGATGTCGCTCCCCGACATCCGGCAGCGGAGCCCGCGGGATCTTCTCGTCCACCACGTGGGACGGGGACGGCTGGGTGAGCCGGGGCGGCCCCGCCAGGGCCCCTGCGGGCAGCGGAGAGGGGGTGAGGGGTGGGCTGGGCCCCCGGGGGGACACACAGACCCCAACACCGGCTCACTCAGCCACGCACTACTGGGTCAGAGCCGGGGGTGGGGGAGCCAGGACTCCTGGGTTCTCTGCCCGGCTCTGGGAGGGGAGTGGGGGCTGGTGGATCAGAGCAGGGGGTGCTGGGAGCCAGGACTCCTGGGTTCTCTCCCCGGCTCAGGAGGGGAGTGGGGGCTGGTGGGTTAGAGCAGGGCGGGCTGGGAGCCAGGACTCCTGGGTTCTCTCCCCAGCTCTGGGAGGGGAGAGGGGGCTGGTGGGTGAGAGCAGGGGAGCTGGGAGCCAGGACTCCCTGGGTTCTCTCCCCGGCTCTGGGAGGGGAGTGGGCTCACTGCGCCCCCAACTAATCCCCCCCTCACTGCTTCCCCCCCCCGTGAACCTACATCCGCTGAGCCAGCCCTTCCAAACTCCACAAGAGTCTAGCCAACCATAGAGGGTATTTGTGGGGGGGGGGGGGGCGTGGGTAGAGATAGCTACTGTGTTATCCAGCATCCGTCCCTGTGTCCCCCCCATCCATCCATCCGTCGTCCATCCATCCATCCCTATGTCCCCCCATCCATCCGTCTGTCCAGCTGTCCGTCCATCCATCCATCCCTATGTCCCCCATCCATCCATCCATCCATCCCCATGTCCCCCATCCATCCATCCATCCATCCATCCCCATGTCCCCCATCCATCCATCCATCCATCCATCCATCCATCCATCCATCCATCCATCCATCCCTATGTCCCTCATCCATCCCTATGTCCCTCATCCATCCATCCCCATGTCCCCCATCCATCCATCCATCCCTATGTCCCTCATCCATCCATCCATCCATCCATCCCCATGTCCCCCATCCATCCATCCATCCCTATGTCCCTCATCCATCCATCCATCCATCCATCCCTATGTCCCTCATCCATCCATCCATCCCTATGTCCCTCATCCATCCATCCATCCATCCCTATGTCCCTCATCCATCCATCCGTCCGTCCGTCTGTCCGTCTGTCCGTCCATCCGTCCCCATACCGCACCCATCCATCTATGGCTCCCCATTCCCCTACTGGCGGGGGGCCCGACTCCATTTGCCCCATTCAGGTGCTCTCCATCCCTGGGGCGTCTCCTCCCCAACGCCCAATTCCCCGGGCTGGGGCTCCCCACCCCCGGCCTGCGTGGCCCCCTGCCCTGCAGCGGACTCACCCCCAAAGCGGAGAACGAGAAGGAAAAGCCCCATCGGCAGCCCCATGGCGCCTCGGTCCCCGGGCGATTCTGTCTCTGTGATGGCGCTGGGGGGGCGGGACCCATTTCCTGACCCCCCGGGACGGGTGTGGGGGGGTGACGTCAGAGGCGGCAGCAGGGTGGGCCCGTCTCGCCCGCAGACTCACCTCCTTCCGGGTGCTTCTGCTGCATCCGTCACCCTGGCCTCTGGGCCACGCAGTCCTGGGTGGGGCCCCCGGAAGGGGAAACTGAGGCCCAGCGAGCGGCTGGAATTCACACGTGCAAACACACTCGTGCAAGGAGATTTACACATGTGCAAGCAGATTTACACATGTACAAGCAGATTCACATGTGCAAACACTTGTGCAAGCAGATCCACACTTGTGCAAACAGAAACTGGTGGAAGCACATTCATATTTGTGCAAACACACTGGTGCAAGCAGATTGACAGGCTTGTGCAAACACAGATGCATGCAAGCAGATCCAGACACGCGAGCACGCACTAGTGCGAGCAGATTCACACGCACAGAGCCGCCCGTCACACAGACCCTTGCACGCTCAGACGCCCCCTCCCCCTCTCTCCCCTCAAACTGCCTGGCACCCGTCGCGCTTGCAAGATGAGACCCAGGTGTGATCAGAGAGGCCCAATTCCCCGCCCCCCACCAGCCTGGGACTGTGTAACCCCCCCCACCCTGGGACCACAGCTCCCCCAGCCCACTGCTGTCTGGGCCTGACCTGGGGGAGGGGAGGATACGGGGGCCCCGAATATCCCCTCCCTGCACCCACACGCCCTGGCCCTGCCCAGTCCCGCCGGAGGGCGCCCCGGGATCCCCACCCCGTGGCTCGCCGGAGGCGGGTCGGGGCCGAGGCCAACCGGAACGGCAGCCCCCTCGCCCGCGATTCGCCCGTTGGCGTGTCCCTGGGGTCCCCCAGCCAGAGGGGCCCCGTCGCCCATCGCCGGAGGGTCTCACCCCGGCCAGAGCCCAGGCAGGGGAAGGATGCGGCGCCGTGGGGCTCACGGCGCCGGTGGAAAGGTCACAGGCCCGGCTACCGGGGCGGCATTTGCAGCAGTTAAACGGGGGGTGGGGGGGACGACCCCAGAAAAGCTGCTTTCGGCGGGACGGGCGGCTGCCGTTTGGAATAGCGGCCGCTCCTGAGCTTTTCCAACTGGCCGAGCGTTCCCGGCCCCGGGTGTGTGTGGGGGGGGGGGGGAGGGGGGAGCTGCCGGTCTGGGAGGGGGCAGCTTCCTCCTGGCCGGGTCGTTGCTGTCTGCTCGGAGGGGACGGGGGGAGCTGGCCGGGGAAGGCGTGGGGCGGGGGGAGGGAAGTGGTTGGTGGCCGGGGCCGGTTTATCGCGGGCGCCTCGTTATCAGGAAACGAGCGACGCTGGATCAACAGAGATAAGGAGGCCGAAATGTCTCTCTCTCTCCCCCCCCCCATCTCTGCTGCCGCGTGTCACCCTCCAAGCGCCTCTGCCCCCCCACATCTCCCCCCCCCAAACCCCGGTGTCGGTGGCTCAACACTGATCCCCCCCCATGCCGCTTCCACCCACCCCCGCCGTCAGTCACCCATCCCCCCCCAGACTGTGCACCCCGACTCCCCACCTCCGCCCTTCGACTCCCCCGAGGCAATTCACCCCCCTCCCTCCCTATGTGCCCCCCACCTAATTCACCTACCCCACCCCCACCCCTCCCCCTCCCCACTTCCCCCTCCCACACCTCGGCCCCCCTGGAGCGGAGATCTCAGCTGTTCAAATCCGTTAGCCAGGCGGGTCTCCTGTCTGGGTACCTGGTTCATGTGGGCACCTTTACCCCCCCCCATCCCTCAACCTGCAATCTCCCCATCTCCCCCCCCCCCGGACTGTAACAACAGCTGCTGCAGCTGATATCAGACCCCCGCCCCCCACCAGAGCGACAGGCTTGTTTAGAACCACTGAGGCGGGGGCTGCGGGTCGGGAGTGAGGGGCACCGGCAGAGCTGGGGGGGGGCAGGGGCTGCGGGTCGGGAGTGAGGGGCACCGGCAGAGCTGGGGGGGGCAGGGGCTGCGGGTCGGGAGTGAGGGGCACCGGCAGAGCTGGGGGGGGGCAGGGGCTGCGGGTCGGGAGTGAGGGGCACCGGCAGAGCTGGGGGTGGGGGTGAGCCCAGGGCTGGGCTAGCAGGGGGCTGCGGGTCGGGAGTGAGGGGCACCGGCAGAGCTGGGGGGGTCAGGGCTGGGCTGGCAGGGGCTGCGGGTCGGGAGTGAGGGGCACCGGCAGAGCTGGGGGGGCAGGGCCGGGCTAGCAGGGGCTGCGGGTCGGGAGTGAGGGGCACCGGCAGAGCTGGGGGGGTCAGGGCTGGGCTGGCAGGGGCTGCGGGTCGGGAGTGAGGGGCACCGGCAGAGCTGGGGGGCAGGGCTGGGCTAGCAGGGGCTGCAGGTCGGGAGTGAGGGGCGCCGGCAGGGCTTGGGGGGGCAGGGCCGGGCTAGCAGGGGCTGCGGGTCGGGAGTGAGGGGCACCGGCAGAGCTGGGGGGGGCAGGGCCGGGCTAGCAGGGGCTGCGGGTGGGGAGTGAGGGGCACCGGCAGAGCTGGGGGGGCAGGGCCGGGCTGGCAGGGGCTGCGGGTCGGGAGTGAGGGGCACCGGCAGAGCTGGGGGGGCAGGGCTGGGCTGGCAGGGGCTGCGGGTCGGGAGTGAGGGGCACCGGCAGAGCTGGGGGGGGCAGGGCCGGGCTAGCAGGGGCTGCGAGTCGGGAGTGAGGGGCACCGGCAGAGCTGGGGGGGGGCAGGGCCGGGCTAGCAGGGGCTGCGGGTCGGGAGTGAGGGGCACCCCCTGCGGCGTGGACACCGGGTCCATAGTGCAAAGGGGGCGGGGGGGGGGGGGGGGGGACAGGCCGGCCTGGGTCGCGGTGACCCAGCCCCGGGGGAGATAAGGCCGCTGTGTGTGTTGGCATCGGCCCAGGGACAAGCCGGGCTACAGACGCCCCCCTGGGGGCCCAGCCGGCAGCCCCAGAGTCCGGCCGCGGCCGCCATGGACCGGACGCTCGGCGCCCTGCGCTGCCTGCCGCTGGCCCCGGGGGCCGTGCTGGGGGCCCAGGCCCAGGCCCCCACCTCCCGGCCCTACAACCAGGTCATCACGGTGCCCAACGGGGCCCCGCGGGGGGCGCGGGGGGCCCGTGGAGATGTGCCCCGGGGGCAGCTACGCCCACGGCTTCGCCTTGAAGGTAGCAGCCCCCCCTCCCCACTTATACCCCCCTTTATATCCCTTCTCCCCCTGCCCCCTTCTCTCCCACCCTCCTTTTCCTCCTCCCACCCCCCAAAACCCTCTCCCTGCCCCTCGGGCCCCCCCACCTCACCCCGTCTCTGCCCCCCCCCCAGGTGCACCCCCCCCCCAGGGCGACGGGCCAGGGCAGGACGACACGGGGCTGAACGGGATCCGGCTGCACTGCTCCGGCGGAGCCACCGTCCAGTCCAGCGTGGGAGCGTGAGTACCGGACGCCTGGGTCCCTACCGGCAGCCCTGCATTGGGCCCACCCCCCCATGTGCCAGCCCCCGAGGGCTGGGCCCTTTCTGAGACACCCCCCCCCACCCCTGCAGAGGAATCCCCCTCCCCAGGGGCTGGACCCCCCCATAGCAGAGTCCAGATGGGAAAAGCTGGAGAGGGAGGGAGGAAGAGAAGGGGGTGGGGGGGGGGGAGGGAGGGATGGACAGAGGGGTGGATGGGGGAGGGATGTGCAGACAGATGGGGGGTGAGTGGGTGGAGGATTGGGTGGGTAGAGGGGCTGGGCGGATGGAGGGATGGAGGGGTACAGGGATGGGTGAATGGGGAGGTGGGTGGATGGATGGACGGACAGGGGGATGGGTGGATGGACAGGTGGGTGGACGGGTGGAGGGGCAGATGGACAGATGGATGACTGGATGGACGGACGGACAGGTGGATGGACAGGGGTATGTGTGAATGGAGGGACGGACGGGTGGATGGATGGAGGGACGGGTGGATGGACAGACGGGTGGATGGGTGGAGGGGCGGGTGGATGGACAGACGGGCGGAGGGACGGACGGGTGGATGGGTGGAGGGACGGGTTGATGGACAGACGGGTGGATGGGTGGACAGACAGGCGGAGGGACGGACGGGTGGATGGATGGAGGGACGGGTGGATGGAGGGACGGGTGGATGGACAGACGGGCGGAGGGACGGACGGGTGGATGGATGGAGGGACGGGTGGATGGAGGGACGGGTGGATGGACAGACGGGCGGAGGGACGGACGGGTGGATGGATGGAGGGACGGGTGGATGGACAGACGGGCGGAGGGACGGACGGGTGGATGGACAGACGGGCGGAGGGGCGGACGGGCGGAGGGACGGACGGGTGGATGGGTGGAGGGACGGATGGGTGGATGGATGGAGGGACGGGTGGATGGGTGGACAGACAGGCGGAGGGATGGACGGGTGGATGGGTGGAGGGACGGATGGGTGGATGGACAGACGGGTGGATGGGTGGACAGACAGGCGGAGGGATGGACGGGTGGATGGGTGGAGGGACGGGTGGATGGACAGACAGGCGGAGGGATGGACGGGTGGATGGACAGACGGGTGGAGGGACGGACGGGTGGATGGGTGGAGGGACGGGTGGATGGATGGACAGACGGGCGGAGGGACGGACGGGTGGATGGGTAGAGGGACGGGTGGATGGACAGACGGGCGGAGGGGCGGACGGGTGGATGGGTGGAGGGACGGGTGGATGGACAGACAGGCGGAGGGATGGACGGGTGGATGGACAGACGGGTGGAGGGACGGACGGGTGGATGGGTGGAGGGACGGGTGGATGGATGGACAGACGGGCGGAGGGATGGACGGGTGGATGGACAGACGGGCGGAGGGGCGGACGGGTGGATGGATGGAGGGACGGGTGGATGGACAGACGGGCGGAGGGACGGACGGGTGGATGGATGGAGGGACGGGTGGATGGACAGGCGGGCGGAGGGACGGACGGGTGGAGGGACGGACGGGTGGATGGACAGACGGGCGGAGGGAGGGACGGGTGGATGGGTGGAGGGATGAGTGGATGGACAGACGGGCAGAGGGACGGACGGGTGGATGGGTGGAGGGACGGGTGGATGGACAGACGGGTGGATGGGTGGAGGGACGGGTGGATGGACAGACGGGCGGAGGGACGGACGGACGGACGGCTCTAACCCCTCCTCTCCCCCCGCCCGGCTCAGCTGGGGCAGGTGGCTGGGGGCCCGGTTCTGCCCCCGGGGCTACCTTCGGGCCGCCTCGCTGCGGGTGCCGCCGGGGGCGGGCGACGGGGACGACGTGGCGGCCACCGGCCCGCGCGTGGCCTGCTCCGACGGGGAGCTGCTGGCCGGGGGCGCCGGGGGCCGGGAGGTGCCCTGGGGCCCCCCCTGCCTCGCCGGCTCCGTCTGCGGCCTCCAGAGCCGGGTGGAGGCGCCGGGGGGCCGGGGCGGGGACAACAGGGCCCTCGCCGACGCCCGCGTCTTCTGCTGCCCGCCCTAGGGCCCCCCATTAAACCCGCCTCGCGGCCTGTTCCCAGCCGCCTCCTGTCTTTATTGGGGGGCTGGGATTGGGGGGGGCAGGCCCAGTGCACCATGGAGGAGTGGGGGTGGGTCCGGGGTTCACTGGGGGCTCCCCAGTCCTGTGTCCCTTGCTGGGGGAAGATTCAGGGTTGGTAGAAGGGGGAGCCCGGCGGGGGAGCCCCCTCAGCCCCTCCAGCCCCTGAACCCCACTCCTGGGCGCCCTCCAGCCCCCCCCAAGTTTCTCCCCCTTCTGGGCCCCACCCCGCCGGCGACCCCCGCATCTTCCCACTGGGTCTCCAAGCACAGGCTACCCCCCCATGCCCCGCCCTGGCTCGGTGGGGGGGTGTCTCCCAGCCCCACCTCCTCACCCGTCTCACCTTGTTCCCCGATGTCTCCCGAGCTCCCCGCCCCATGGCCCCGGCGCGAAACCAGACGGGCCAGGTCTGGGGCCACGGCCCGGGGTGGAGGTTTCTTTCCCGTGGACGTTCCCTGGAGTTTTTTTACGGGAAGCCAGAGAGGGGAGGAAAAAACCCCGAACGAGCCCCGAACAGAACCACATTGGCCCAAACGTCTCCTGACTTTGGGCGCCTTTGCCCAGGGCGACGCACGGGGAACACACGGACCCGTCGCTTGCGCGGCACCATTTACACGTCCGGCTTAGACAGACCCAGCGACGTTGTTAGCCGGAGATAAAGAAGAGAAGGAAAATTCAGAGGCGGGGGGTGTCACGGACTCATCCCTGGGGGGCACCCCCTTCAACTGCCCTTCTCGGGGGTCCGCTCTCTCCCGGGGGGCCAGGAGCCTCAGCACCCGTCTCTCCCCGTGGGCCCCCTCGGGGAGTCCCCTCGCTCCGGCCCCCCGGGGTCTCCACGCCCAGAGGGAACGGTGCCCCCTGTTCTCTAGCCCGGACGTGGGCACGGCAGAGTTATCAAGGGAAAGGAGAGTCCTAAGGAAAGACGTCCCGGCCGTATTTTCTATGGGAGACCCAACGCTGCGGGATATAGGCGTGTGGGCACAGCGGGGTCGCACCTGTGTCGGACGTGTTTAAAGGGGGGGCTATCCAAAGACGAGCCTTTGGTGGAGAGATGGCTCCTTTTAAACCGATCGAGCTCGGCCAAAGCAGACTCGGAAGGGTCGAGGGGTTTGGGCAGGGTGGTGGTTTTTGTGGGCGATTTCGCTCTTTGGAAAGCCATGTTTAAGGAAAGGGACCGGGCGGGGTGGGGGCTAGTTCGGGAGCCCACCCTCCTCGCTAAACGGCCAGGAAAGCAGGGTCGGGCCCGGACAAGCAGGCCAGGAAAGGGATTAAAACATTGGGATCGTGGCGGGCATAAGAAAAAAGTAAGTCCAGGCCTGGGGATTTCAGCTCCCTCGGACACATCCGAGCTGGTGAAGGGAGAGAAGCGAGGGATCGAAGGAAAGAGAGGCAGGCGGTGACGCTGCAGAGAACTGAGCCGGTCATGGTAAAAAGGAAAAGCGTTGGAGAGACAAATTCTTGGTTCCTTTGCAGCCATTGCGAAGGGGAAACGGGCCCTTTCCCCGAAGGAATGTCTGGAAATAAGCCAAGCCAAAACCCATCCGATGTCAATCATCTGACTACGAACAAAGTCGCCAAAAGAACGTGAGGGGTTTGTACTGGACCGTAGCTGCCCCCACATGTAGTCTATGGACGGCGGTGTGCAAATCAAAGCCGCGAAAGGGACGATAAAAAGAAAGAACACGCGGCTATAAATATCTTGTGCAAACATGTGGCGTGTTTAGGACCTAACGCGACAGCCCCGGTTTGCAAAACTCTTGTTGCGTGGGTTTAAGAGGAACTGGTTTTGTTTTGAAAGCGCCCCACTGAAATCCATCGGGATCTGTCATTCCAAGTTGCAAGACCCAGAAACCCTCTTTGCCAGGCACAGGGAACGAGCATGTGGCCTGGGGATTTAGCTTTTCGCCCTCAAGGTACCTCGAGGCTTTCTACGTGTAATAGCTTTTTGAAAAGACCGAAGCCGCGGCCGCAGCGGGCAGTCAAACCCAGGAGCATGGGGAGAGATGCTGGTCAGCCTGGCGTCCACCGGACGGGTGCGTGGTCGGTCGCCGGGGTAATCGCGAAGTGTTTCCATGGCCCATTTCACAGCTAGGCTCTGTCTCGCTCAACCCCGGCACACGTCTGCTCTCTCGGGACGGGTTTGCGGCCGAGGCCGAGGCTCGGGCGGGTTTATCTGCGATAGGACGGCTCCCAGTCCTACGTGGGCGGCATCTCTCTGTAAAATGAATTCAGGGGAGAGGCCAAAACGTTGTTTTAATGAGGCGGTAGGCAGATATGGCACCCCCGAAATAATAGATTCTAGCAACGGGGGAGCGTTTATTAAAAAAAATATCGTTACCACCATGATACCAGCCTTGGGAATTAAACAAAAGTTCTGTAGGCCAGCCCGGCCTCAGTCCTGAGCGCACGAATCGCACTGTTAAGGAAACGCTGCGGGAGGTTGTAAATCACATTGGGGGGGCGGGGGGCGGGAACGGGTTAAATAAACTGCTTCTGATTTTGGCTGCCATCCAGAGCAGTAATAGACGGAGAAGAAAAACGTAACCCTTTCCAAACTCTGTTTGGCCAGTCAATACGCCTGATGATTGATCTTAGTTACCTGGTACAGGGTCAAAACCAAAATAATCTCCAATATAACCCAGCGTCATTCTTTTCAATGGCTCAAACAATGAGAAAAAAATCAAAGCATCCTCCCAGTATAGGGTTAAACGGGCCACCGGCCACGTGAACAGCAAAACGCAGAAACAAAGGCACCAAATCACGTCCCGTAAAATGGGGGAAAGGGGCCACTCACTGGAATCGAAATGGATCGGCCCTTGCTCCCTAGTGTATCGCTTTAGCCCACTGGTGTACGCTATTGAAGAAGACGGAAACCTGAACTGGGTCCGTGTTTCGCAAATGAAACGGTTTCCAATAAATAGCCACGCCTGGATTCTTTGCAGAAAAGGACGCCCCGGAACCCGGCTTCCCCACCGCCATTTTCATCCACCGAAAACGAGGCGCCCGGGATTTACCTGCTTCTGGGAACGTTCAGCGCCCGGATAATTCGAGTATCAACGGGGGAGTCGTGTTAGTCTGGATCTGTAGCAGCGACAGGGTCCTGTGGCACCTTAGAGACTAACAGACGTATTGGAGCAGAAGCTTTCGTGGGTGAACCCCCACTTCGTCAGAGGCATGTAGTGGAAATGTCCCGGGGCAGGTATAAATATTCAGAGAAGAGTCAGGCTAGAGATAACGAGGTTAGTTCAATCAGGGAGGGTGAGGCCCTCTTCTAGCAGCTGAGGTATAATACAAAAAAAGGCGCCAACTCTGAAAACCCTTAAAAAATACCTGGGAAGGGGAAGCAGGACTTAACATTCACCGTATAAACACCACAGGAATACCAAAGCACCGGGAAATAGGGGGTAAATACAGGGTCCCCTGACGTTCCAGCTACCCGCCACTATCAAATCAGTCAAATAAGCCTGTTACGACAGGAACAATACTCCCAGTTCTTGGAAAGTACTTGTGACGAACTAGGACTGTTGTTAATGTTTTCCCTGAGTACTGTGTGGGTGCCTCGGTTTCCCCTATGCGGGGCTTGAGTATCTAGGTGGTGGGACAAGGATGCATGAGTGTTACAAAGGGGCCTGGACACAGAGAAGGGCTGACACTCGGTCTAGCAACCGATGGCCCCGGCCCCTCCCCGGCAAAGGTGAGAGCTGAAGGTGTTGGAACAAAGGGATCAGGTGACCTCCTGGCCCGGGAAGCAGACAAAGGGGGAGGAGGGGCTGGATAGATTCAGTTTGAAGCTGGCCGGAAAAGAGGGGAGAGAGGCAGACAGGGTCTGGCCTCCCTGCCCCATTTGGAGCTGTGGGGTGAAATGCAGGGAGCCCCAGGCTGGGGTCTAAGCTCCCTGCCCCCCGGAAGGACCCGACTGAGGGGTCCTGGATGTACTGACAAGCTCTGGTTGGACTGTGTTCCTGGCATCTCTAATAAACCTTCTGTTCTACTGGCTGGCTGAGACTCCCAGTGACTCCGGGGAAGAGGGGTGCAGGGCCGGACTCCCCTATACTCCGTGACAGTACTGTCCAATAGCCCGTAGTCACTTGGATCCTAAATGTTCACCCTCCTCCCTTCCTGTTACAACGGCCTGGAGAAAAACACAGCAACGCTCCAATGCCCGACCAACACGAAGCGTAGTAGGCAACATTTTAGGAGGAGTTACATTTCAAGCCGGAGTTGGAAACACTGCAGGCGTGGAGGTCATTCAAAATAAGTGACGGCGAAATACTCTCGTTCACAAGCAGGCAAAGACGCGCGTGCATCTGGTACAGGTAACGGTAAAGACGAGAACGGCCGTGGCCCTAAAATGTAAGTCAGACGCAGATTCTTAGCTGAGCGTCGCTTGCACACGAACCGGGTTGGGGAATCGCTGGGAATGTCAAAGCAAGAAAACCGGTTCCCGGTGTCTCCAGCCGACACAGGGAAGCGGGACACTCACGTATTACATGCAGAGGGAGACATGCTAAAAACGGCTAGGTCTGAAAAAGAACTAACAACCCATCACTGCGACGAGGTTTTTACAGGCTGCTCCCCGAGCTCTAGGGGAGGATTGTCTGTCATGTTTCACCCATTACTAGTTGTGTTCATATGGTCCCGTGTCTGCTTGTGTCACGGAGTATAGGGGAGTCCGGCCCTGCACCCCTCTTCCCCGGAGTCACTGGGAGTCTCAGCCAGCCAGTAGAACAGAAGGTTTATTAGAGATGCCAGGAACACAGTCCAACCAGAGCTTGTCAGTACATCCAGGACCCCTCAGTCGGGCCCTTCCGGGGGGCAGGGAGCTTAGACCCCAGCCTGGGGGCTCCCTGCATTTCACCCCACAGCTCCAAACGGGGGCAAGGAGGCCAGACCCTGTCTGCCCCTCTCCCCTCCTCTTCCCAAGCCAGCTCCAAACTGAAACTGTCCAGCCCCTCCTCCCCCTTTGTCTGCTTCCCGGGCCAGGAGGTCACCTGATCCCTTTGTTCCAACACCTTCAGCTCATACCTTTGCCGGGGAGGGGCCGGGTCATCTGTTGCCAGGAGACAGAGCCATTCTCTGTGTCCAGGCCCCTGCCCACACCTGCCTTCTAGGGCTCTGTAACAATCATGCACCCTTGTTCCACCACCTAGAAACTCAAGCACCGCATAGGGGAAACCGAGGCACCCACACAGTACTCAGGGAAAACATTAACAACAGTCCTAGTTCGTCACAGCTTGCTAGGAATGTGTTGTGTGTGCTGTTAAACCCAGGGTGACCCGATGTCCCGATTGTATAGGGACAGTCCTGATTTTGGGTCTTTTTCTTATATAGGCTCCTATTACCCCCCACCCCCTGTCCCGATTTTTCACACTTGCTGTCTGGTCACACTAGTTAAACCAAAAAAATGTTTAACTTTCGACCCCAAGCTCAAATGACCTCGCAGTAGATTGCTATGAAAGACCTGTATAAAATACGGCCCACGCAAGGATTGTTCTTGAGCAGGGGACATGTAGCAGTAAAACTGTATGTTTGTAGTTGAGATAATTTAAAATAAAAAATAACAAATAAGAATCACCTCCCCCAAGTCCCACCTCTGTCCATTGTCTTCTCTCCAGGTAAACAGGGTCGCCTGGGCCCCCTCTCCTCTGGCCCCCTCTGGCTGGAACCGGCTGGTCCGGTCACCGGGCTCCTCTCTCCGCAGCCCATTGTCCTCCCACTGGCCAGAACCGGCTGCGACTCCCGAGCTGGGTCTCCGGTCACCCGTCCCCGGGGTCTCCATTCTCCACGTCCGTGGCTGGGGTCCCATGTTCCCTCGCTGGTCCCCTGTAACAAAGGCCCTCTCCCATCCCCTCGTTAAACCCGTAAGCCCCAGGGAAACTGAGTCCCACCCCCTCGGCCTGCAAACCATTGACAAAACCAAGGAAAAACCAAGAAAACGCCCTACTTTGTCACAGGGGGCTAGACACGGGAAAGTCAGGAAGTGGGGAGGGGGGCCGGATACCTGTAGGTTTGGGGCAGAGCTGAATTGCGGCGCAAAACTTTTCCTCTCGGAGAAAATCGTGTTGCAAGCGGTTCACTGGAAGCTAACAGTGGCTCAGAGACGAGGGCTGGGGAAATGGAAACCCGGCAAGCGAGCCCCGACCGGGGAGCGGCGCATCGTCAGCGTCCGTTCAGCCGCCGCGGGGAGACTCGCGAACCGGAGCAGAACTACCCCAGAGCTGTGGGAGACGCTTTCCCTCCCCGGCCCTGGGAGCGACTGCGCATTGCAAACCATCTCCGGCACGACCCCATTGCATGACGACAAAATGCACCAGACGGGGGCGGGCAGGAGGCCTGGGAACTCCCGGAGCAACGGCCCGGCCCAGAAACTCGGGAGTCCCAGCACTGCTGTGTGACCTCACCCATGTCATTTTATGAAGGTCAAATGACAAAGGATGAATATAAACCAATAACACAAGTCCGTAGGGACAAAATTAGAAAAGCCCAGGCGCACAACGAGATCAAGCTAGCTAGGGACTTAAAAGGAAACAAGAAAACATTCTCCAAATACATTAGAAGCGAGAGGAAGCCCAAGGACCGGGTAGGCCCGTTACTCAATGAGGGGGGAAAGACAATAACAGAAAATGTTTGGAAAGGGCAGAGGTGCTTAATGACGTCTTTGTTTCGGTTTTCACCAAGAAGGTTGGCGGCGATGGGCCGTCTAACATAGCGAACGCCAGTGAAAATGAGGGAGGATCGGAGTCTAAAATAGGGAAAGAACCAGTCAAAAATGACTTAGACAAGTTAGATGTCTTCAGATCACCGGGGCCTGATGAAATGCAACCTAGAATACTCAAGGAGCTGACCGAGGAAATATCTGAGCCAGTAGCAATTATCTTTGAGAAGTCCTGGAAGACGGGAGAGGAAATAAGGACAACCCGGGGAATTACAGACCCGTCAGCTTAACTTCTGTACCCAGAAAGATAATGGAGCAAATAATTAAGCAATCAATTTGCAAACAGCTAGAAGAAAATAAGGTGATAAATAACAGTCAGCGTGGATTTGTCAAGAACCAATCGTGTCAAACCAACCTTCAATAGGGTAACAAGCCTTGTGGCTAGTGGGGAAGCAGTCGATGTGGTATATCTTGACTTTAGTAAGGCTTTTGATACAGATTTGCATGACCTCACAAACGAACTAGGGAAATACAACCGAGATGGAGCGACTATAAGGTGGGTGCAAATCTGGTTGGAAAACCGTCCCCAGAGAGTTCATCCGTGGTTCGTGCTGGAAGGGTCTAACGAGTGGGGTCCCACAGGGATCGGTTCTGAGTCCGGCTCTGTTCAGTATCTTCATCGGTGATGTAGATAATGACATACAGAGCACCCTGATAAAGTATGCAGACGATACCAAGCTGGGAGGGGTTGCAAGTGGTTTGGAAGATCAGATTAAAATTCAAACTGACCTGGACAAACTGGACAAACGGTCTGAAGTAAACAGGACGAAATGTAATAAGGACACGTGCAAAGGACTCCACTTAGGAAGGAATAATCAGTGGCACACGTACACAAGGGAAACGACCGCCCAGGGAGGAGTCCGGCGGAAAGGGATCTGGGGGTCACAAGCTAAATATGAGTCAACGGTGTGACGCTGTTGCAAAAAAAGCGAACATCTTTCTGGGCTGTATTAGCAAGAGATGAGAAGTGACTTTTCCCCTCTACTCCGTGCTGATTAGGCCTCACCTGGAGTATTGTGTCACCTGTCAGGGACGGTCTAGATAATACTTAGTCCTGCCTTGAGTGCCGGGGACGGGACGAGATGACCTCGCGAGGTCCCTTCCCGTCCTACGAGTCTATGATTTGTGCTTTGCCTCAGTTTCCCCGTGGGGAGAGTGGGGATCCCCTCCTCGGTAAAGTGCTTTGAGATCGGGAGGGAGCGATTTCGAAGGGTCTGACATAAGCCCAAGCAGGACCACACGCGGGGCGAGACATTGCGCAGAAACCGGATGCGCTGCAGTCGGAAGAGAGCCTGAGACATAAGCCCTTGTCTCAGAGGCCTGGTATGAGGCAGGACCTGCTCACAGAATTTGGCAAGAACCGGGCTGATATTGCAGAAATTCACATTCCTCGGACGTGCTAGTCACAGATGCTGACACAGACACCTCCCGATATCAAGTGGTACCAGAACATCCTGATATCCAGGATGGGACAAAAACATTCCCCTGGAGAACAGGAAAACACTGACCCTTCCTCAAAGATAAGGCCAGGACGACAGACCGGAATAGAGATGTTTTGTACAAGGTGACGGGTGATAATTAGCCACATCGGGGGCAGTAACTAATGTGTTTGTATCAGGGTACAAAGCTGTGTCTCAGAGGGAGTATCTTTGTCCGGCCTATGGAGGAACGGAAAGTCCGGCCATTCACTGAGCCGGTCCTTGTTACGGGCATACATGTATTAGGGGTCCGGGAGAGTCTGCGGGATATTCGTACCGTGCTTCGTCAGCAATACACCTGGCCGGGTGACTTCGTCCCTTAACGGATCTTGTGGTCATTGGGCGGTTCACTCGAGGTCTGTGCAGGGCTAGGCTGACACGCACACGCAACCAAACATCTAGCAACCTCTAACCACACCCGCTAACCCAAACGTGCCAGTGAACAGAGTTGGCACAAAACTTGCACTCACCCAGGTCGATGAAAGATCGAAATCAAGAACCGCATCCGAAGGCGCCAAAGCCACGGGATAAAGCGTAACGGTGAACTACCGGCGAGGGAGACAAATATTTCACAGTGGGCTCATCAGTCCGGCACAGGCAGGGACTGGCTGGCTCAGGGGGGCCGGGAATGGGGCCCGGGGCCTGTCCCCTCTAGGGGCTCCTGGCTCCCACCCGGCCCCAGGGCAGGGACTGGCTGGCTCAGGGGGGCGGGGAATGGGGCAGGGGCCTGTCCCCACTAGGGGTCCCCGGCTCCCACCCGGCCCCAGGGCAGCGACTGGCTCTCCGCTGTCTCTCCTGCTTTCCCAGCCCGGCGTCTGGAACCCGGTCGGACCGGTCCCTGCACCTTCCCCGGGCTTGTTCCTCGCTGGGTTAATGAGCCGAGCGACTCCCGTTTTGGGCCGGGCCCGGGGCAGGATCATCGTCAGCCCCTAACGACGCCCGCCCGGCGGCCGAGCTTGGCACCGGGGTGTCGTGCGCGTTCCAGGGGTCCGGGGTGTCTCTCCCCGTCGGTCGGGACGCGGCTGCCATCCTCCCGGGCGTCTGTCACGGCCTCTGGTCCGGCCCCAGGCCGGCTCCCGCCTCTCCCCGCCGGCCCTGGCCTCCCCAGCGCCCGGCCCTGAATACTGCCGGTCACGCTAACCGACCCCGGCACCAGCCAACCCCTTCCATGCCCGGCCCCCCGCGGAGCGGTCGCCTCCCTGCCGTCCGTTCAGGGGGGCTTTCGGGGATGGGGGGGGTTGGCTGTGGGGCTCTGTCCGCGACATATGGGGCACATCACCCCCCGGAGCGGCGGTTTCAAGCCACGCGGTGCCATGGTAGGAATAACTGCGAAGAAACCCCACCGCCGCCATCAGCGTGGCATCGACCAGGCTGTTCCGTTGGGAAATTCTTCGCGTGCGAGCAAGTGCTGAGGCTCGGGAGAAATGCGGCGTGGCTCTTAGCGAGTTTGGTGATGCAGCCGCGAGGAGCTCAGATTTCTAATCGGGCCGGGGCTGGGGGCCGAGTCGCTCCCTGGGAAGCGGGCGCTGGTGTCCGGGGGAGGTTTCCGAGCGAGGGGAACGGCCTTGGGCGCTGTTCCGGGACTGGGGTCTAGAGCATGAAGTTTGTTGAAGAAAAGGGGTAAGATTTGCTCCCCGCGTAGGTACTTACAGACTGGGACCAAGGCACTGCTTAGCCGTCTGTTTGGTATGGCGAGAGACAGCGGCCAATGCCAGGTACCCCCGAGGGAATGACCAGAACAGGGAATCACCAAGTCATCCACCCCCTGCGCCCATTCCCAGTCTCTGGCAAACAGAGGCCAGGGACACCATCCTGGCTAATAGATTGTGATCGACATCGCTCTGACCCAGTGCTCTGGCCAGTTCCTTATTTCCCGCTTCACTGATTTTTTGGGTCATCGGCAGACTTTCTCAGGGGCGCTTTTATGTTTTCTTCCGGCTCCTCGATAAAGCGGTTAACTCGCGTCGGGCCCCGCTGGAAACACCCCGGCTCGCTGACCATTCCCCGTGTCCGATTCCATGCGGAGATCCATCAGTTAGCCAGTTTTGAGTCCGTTCCCTGTGCCCTCTGTTCTTTTGAGGCCGGTCTAGTTTTTCAATCCGGATGCCGTGCGGCAGGCAGGCAGACAGACACCTCCCAGGCATCGACGTTTATTACGGCAGCGCTTTTATCTTGATCACCCAGTTTTGTAATCGCTCCCACAAAAGGCCCCATGTTCCAGCCACCCCCGCGCAGCGCCATTCATTGCATTTGCGCTCTTCATTCTTTTTTAATTGCGGCCCCGTATCAGCCGCTCCATTATCTCGCCCGGGATCTATAATTATCAGGAATGACGCTGATTTCTGTGTGTACTGGGCGTTGCCGAGACACGGGGAGGTGGGGCAGCCGCCATCCAACAGGGGAAATAATATGTCAGATGAGGCGAACGCAGGGATTGCTACAATCTCAGTGTGAACCACCGGAGTGACTCAGTTTCCCCAGTGTATTAGGCATCGCCACCCGGCGGGTGCATGGGAGTGAAGCCCCCCCCGAGGAAGGAGACTTCGGTGGCAGTCACTCCTGATGGCTGCCTGGCTCTGGGCAGAGGAGCAGAGACAATTAACTCGTAATGAGTGGGGGAGGGGCGGCTGCGGGGCCGGGCGTGGGCAGACGGGTTTTGAAGCCTTGCTGGTACCCCGGGCGTGGCCACAATTTAACAATTGTCACTGATGGTGATTCTGGGGACCAGCCCCCCTGTGTTCTAACCCACCAGCCCCTGCTCCCCTCCCAGAGCTGGGCAGAGAACCCAGGAGTCCTGGCTCCCAGCCCCCGCTGCTCTAACCCACCAGCCCCCACTCCCCTCCCAGAGCCGGGGAGAGAACCCAGGAGTCCTGGCTCCCAGCCCCACCTACTCTAATCCACCAGCCCCTGCTCCCCTCCCAGAGCCGGGCAGAGAACCCAGGAGTCCTGGCTCCCAGCCCCCCTGCTCTAACCCACCAGCCCCCACTCCCCTCGCAGAGCTGGGGAGAGAACCCAGGAGTCCTGGCTCCCAGCCCCCCCAGCTCTAACCCACCAGCCCCCACTCCCCTCCCAGAGCCGGGGAGAGAACCCAGGCGTCCTGCCTCACAGCCCCCCCTGCTCTAACCCACCAGCCCCCACTCCCCTCCCAGAGCTGGGGAGAGAACCCAGGAGTCCTGGCTCCCAGCCCCGCACCCTGCTGTGACCCACTAGTGTGTGGCTGTGTGTGCCGGTGTGTGTGTGGGAGTCTGTGTGGGTGTGAGTCCCCCCGGTCCCCGCCCCCTCACCC
The DNA here is from genome assembly GCA_037349315.1 of Chelydra serpentina. NCBI lineage: Eukaryota > Metazoa > Chordata > Testudines > Chelydridae > Chelydra > Chelydra serpentina. The sequence continues at coordinate 28,641 of JBAIAC010000482.1, read as the reverse complement.
CTCTCCGCTCCGTGTGAGAGGTGGGATACTACGCCAAAGTGGTAAGAGTGGTGGGAGCGGTGGGATCCTGGCACTGTAACAGCACAGTGGTGGGAGCGGTGGGATACTACGCCCGAAGCGGTAACAGTGGTGTAAGCGGTGGGATCCTGGTGCCGTAACGACACAGTGGCGGGAGCGGTGGGATACTACGTCCGAAGCGGTAACAGGGGGATGCTGGTGCCGTAAAGGCCCCCTGGGGACGGTGGCATCATTTGGCGTGAGGCCGGAGGTGTCGTCACACAAGGTTTTTGCTCTGGGTGTTTCCGAGAGTCGGGCCGATGAGGCAGCAGAGCCCTGGCTGGGTGGAGGCAGGAACCTTGCGCCATGCGCCCCGGGGCAGCCGGGGGCAGGATTAACCCAATTACAGCCCTGGCCCCGTGCGAAGAGGAGGGGCCGACCCCTTTGCACGCCCACGAGGCCAGGAACTCCCCGGGTATAAAACACCCCTGCCCCATGCTAGGAACTGCACGTCTGCGGCTGGCTTCCTCCGCTCGCCTACCCAGCCATGGAGATCTCCCTGCTCGGCCTGGTGATCGGCTGCTTCCTGTGGGGCGCGTGGGGCCAGACCAAGATCAGCGTTAGCAATGGAGGGATATGGGGCACGTGGGGCGCGGAAGAGTCCTGCCCCCCCGGCAGCTTCGCCATCGGGTTCTCCCTGAAGGTAAAGATTCACACCCGCCAGCCCGGCTCCCCCCTGCCCCATTGCCTGCCCCCTTCCCCCTCCCCCTCCCTCCTCTCCACATAGCCTACCCCCTTCCCCCTCCCCTTTCCCCTCCCTCCTCCCCACATGCCCTGCCCCCTCCTCCCTCCCCCTCCCCCCTCCCCTGCCCCCTTTCCCCTCCCCCTCCCCACATCCCCTGCCCCCTTCCCCAGCCCAGCTCCCCCCTGCCCCACTCCCTGCCCCCTTCCCACTCCCTACATCCCCTGCCCCCTTCCCCAGCCTGGCTCCCCCTCGCTCCTACCCACATCCCCTGCCCCACTCACTGTCCCCTTCCCCAGCCCAGGTCCCCCCTGCCACCTTCCCCAGCCCGGCTTCCCCTGCCCCACTCCCTGCTTCCTTCCCCCTCCCCACATCCCCTGCCACCTTCCCCAGCCCGGATCCCCCCTGCCCCACTCCCTGCCCCTTCCCCCGCCCCACATCCCCAGCCTGGCACCCCCCTGCCCCACTCCCTGCCCCCTTCACCCGCCCCACATTCCTGCCCCCTTCCCCAGCCTGGCTCCCCCTGCCCCACTCCCTGCCATCTTCACTCTCTCCACATCTCTAGCCCTCCTACCCAGCCCGCTCCCCCTGCCCCAAAGCCCTAAGCCCCTCTGCTCAATTTCCCCACACCCCTCTGCCCCCCATCTCCTTGTACTGGAGTGACAGGGGACCAGTCTCTAAGGCCCAGGCGTGTTGCCCCCCACCCCCTGTTGCAGGTGGAGCTGCCCCAGCTCGCCGGGGACGACACGGCGCTGAACGGGATCCGGCTGCTCTGCTCCGACGGCAGCACCATCCAGTCCAACGTGGGGCCGTGAGTACCGTGGGGAGGGGCCCAGCGGAGGGTGTGGGCAGGTGCCAGAGGGGGCACCGGGCTCCGTGCGCACGAGTGGAACACGAGTGTCAGCAATGAGCTGGGGTCGCCGGGAGGTTAGCAGTGTCAGAGATGGGAGGGTGGCATCGACGGCGGGATATTGGTGTCAGAATGGGCTAGTGATGGCAGCGGTGGGATCGTGGTAGTGACAGTGGGCTAGTGGTGGTAGAGGTGGGATCGTGGTACTGACAGTGGGTTGGTGGTGATAGAGGTCGGATGGTGGTAGTGACAGTGGGCTAGTGGTGGAAGCGGTGGGATCATTGTAGTGACAGTGGGTTAGTGGTGGCAGAGGTGGGATCATGGTAGTGACAGTGGGTTAGTGGTGGAAGCGGTGGGATCATTGTAGTGACAGTGGGTTAGTGGTGGTAGCGGTGGGATCATGGTAGTGACAGTGGGTTAGTGGTGTTAGCGGTGGGATCGTGGTAGTGACAATGGGCTAGGGGTGGAAGCGGTGGGATCATTGTAGTGACAGTGGGTTAGTGGTGGCAGAGGTGGGATCATGGTAGTGACAGTGGGTTAGTGGTGGAAGCGGTGGGATCGTGGTAGTGACAATGGGCTAGTGGTGGAAGGCGTGGGATCATTGTAGTGACAGTGGGTTAGTGGTGGTAGCGGTGGGATCATGGTAGTGACAGTGGGTTAGTGGTGGAAGTGGTGGGATCATTGTAGCGACAGTGGGTTAGTGGTGGCAGAGGTGGGATCGTGGTACTGACAGTGGGTTGGTGGTGATAGAGGTCAGATGGTGGTAGTGACAATGGGCTAGTGGTGACAGCGGTGGGATCATTGTAGTGACAGTGGGTTAGTGGTGGCAGCAGTGGGATCATGGTAGTCACAGTAGGCTAGTGGTGACAGAGGTGGGATACGAGGGCAGCGGGCTCCCAACCCAGAGCGGCAGAGGGTGGGGGGAAGGCCGCACCCCCTGTGGCCTGTGCCCGGCTGACCCGTTCTCTCCTCCCAGGTGGGGCTCCTGGGGCCAGGTGAAGAAATGCCCCTCGGGGCAGCGGCTGACCCAGTTCCGGCTGCGGGTGGAGCCGTGCCGGGGCCTGAAGGACGACACGGCCGCCAACAACATCGAGTTCGTCTGCACGGGCGGGGCGGAGCTGCGGGGGGACGGGCGGTGCTGGGGCAAGTGGGGCCCCCAGAGCCGCTCCTGCGGCCCCCCGGGCATCTGCACCATCGCCACCAAGGTGGAGCCCCCCCAGGGCAAAGGGGACGACACGGCCCTGAACGACGTCTACTTCAGGTGCTGCAGCGCCGAAACCCTGACCACCCCCACAACCTCGCCCACCACCACCACCAATATGGGTGGTGGGCCCTCTGCTGGTTGACACCGATCGCTCCCCACTGCCTCCCCTGCCCCCGCTACACCCACTCCCCCCCGCCCCTGCTCCCCCGCCAGCCTGTCGGTGTGACCCCCCCAATAAACGACTTACTTTGGACCTGAGCTGAACGGCGTCTTATCGGCCGGGCGCAACCCTGGCAACGCGGACGGGGGGGGGGGGTGTCCAATTCCCTCACACCCCCCCCCCAGACAGACTGCCTCAGGGGGGCGGGGAAAGGGGCAGGGGCCTGTCCCCTCTCGGGGGCGCCGGCTCCCACCGGGCCCCAGGGCGGGGCCTGGCTGGCTCAGGGGGGCGGGGAATGGGGCAGGGGCCTGACCCCTCTAGGGGGCGCCGGCTCCCACCCGGCCCCAGGGCAGGGACTGGCTGGCTCAGGGGGGCGGGGAATGGGGTCTGGGGCAGGGACTGGCTGGCTCAGGGGGACGGGGAATGGGGTCTGGGGCAGGGACTGGCTGGCTCAGGGGGGCAGGGAATGGGGCCTGGGGCAGGGACTGGCTGGCTCAGGGGGATGGGGAATGGGGTCTGGGGCAGGGACTGGCTGGCTCAGGGGGACGGGGAATGGGGTCTGGGGCAGGGACTGGCTGGCTCAGGGGGACGGGGAATGGGGCCTGGGGCAGGGACTGGCTGGCTCAGGGGGACGGGGAATGGGGTCTGGGGCAGGGACTGGCTGGCTCAGGGGGGCGGGGAATGGGGTCTGGGGCAGGGACTGGCTGGCTCAGGGGGATGGGGAATGGGGTCTGGGGCAGGGACTGGCTGGCTCAGGGGGATGGGGAATGGGGTCTGGGGCAGGGACTGGCTGGCTCAGGGGGATGGGGAATGGGGTCTGGGGCAGGGACTGGCTGGCTCAGGGGGACGGGGAATGGGGCCTGGGGCAGGGACTGGCTGGCTCAGGGGGATGGGGAATGGGGTCTGGGGCAGGGACTGGCTGGCTCAGGGGGATGGGGAATGGGGTCTCGGGCAGGGACTGGCTGGCTCAGGGGGACGGGGAATGGGGCCTGGGGCAGGGACTGGCTGGCTCAGGGGGATGGGGAATGGGGACTGGGGCAGGGACTGGCTGGCTCAGGGGCGGGGAATGGGGCAGGGGCCTGTCCCCTCTAGGGGGCGCCGGCTCCCACCCGGCCCCAGGGCGGGGACTGGCTGGCTCAGGGGGGCGGGGAATGGGGCAGGGACCTGTCCCCTCTAGGGGGCGTCGGCTCCCACACAGCCCCAGGGCGGGGACTGGCTGGCTCAGGGGTGAGGAATGGGGCAGGGGCCTGTCCCCTCTAGGGGGCGTCGGCTCCCACCCGGCCCCAGGGCAGGGACTGGCTGGCTCAGGGGGGTGGGGAATGGGGCCCGGGGCCTGTCCCCTCTAGGGGCCCCTGGCTCCCACCCGGCCCCAGGGCAGCGACTGGCTCTCCGCTGTCTCTCCTGCTTTCCCAGCCCGGCGTCTGGAACCCGGTTGGACCGGTCCCTGCACCTTCCCCGGGCTTGTTCCTCGCTGGGTTAATGAGCCGAGCGACTCCCGTTTCGGGCCGGGCCCGGGGCAGGATCATCGTCAGCCCCTAACGACGCCCGCCCGGCGGCCGAGCTTGGCACCGGGGTGTCGTGCGCGTTCCAGGGGTCCGGGGTGTCTCTCCCCGTCGGTCGGGACGCGCCTGCCATCCTCCCGGGCGTCTGTCATGGCCTCTGGTCCGGCCCCAGCCCGGCTCCTGCCTCTCCCCGCCGGCCCTGGGCTCCCCAGCGCCCGGCCCTAAATACTGCCGGTCCCGCTAACCGATCCCGGCACCAGCCAACCCCTTCCACGCCCGCCCCCCCGCGGAGCGGTCGCCTCCCTGCCGTCCGTTCAGGGGGGCTTTCGGGGATGGGGGCGGTTGGCTGTGGGGCTCTGGCCGCGACATATGGGCACTTCACCCCCTGGAGCGGCGGTTTCAAGGCCACGCGGTGCCATGGTAGGAATAACTGGGAAAAACCCGCCGCCGATGTCAGCGTGGCATCGACCAGGCTGTTCCGTTGGGAAATTCTTCGCGTGTGAGCAAGTGCTGAGGCTCGGGAGAAATGCGGCGTGGCTCTTAACGAGTTTGGTGATGCAGCCGCGAGGAGCTCAGATTTCTCCTCGGGCCGGGGCTGGGGGCCGAGTCGCTCCCTGGGAAGCGGGCGCTGGTGTCCGGGGGAGATTTCCGAGCGAGGGGAATGGCCTTGGGCGCTGTTCCGGGACTGGGGTCTAGAGTGTGAAATACACCAGTTTGTAGAAGAAATGGGGTAATATTTGCTCACTGCGTAGGTGTCACGGAGTATAGGGGAGTCCAGCCCTGCACCCCTCTTCCCCGGAGTCACTGGGAGTCTCAGCCAGCCAGTAGAACAGAAGGTTTATTAGAGATGCCAGGAACACAGTCCAACCAGAGCTTGTCAGTACATCCAGGACCCCTCAGTCGAGTCCTTCCGGGGGGCAGGGAGCTTAGACCCCAGCCTGGGGGCTCCCTGCATTTCACCCCACAGCTCCAAACGGGGCAGGGAGGCCAGACCCTGTCTGCCCCTCTCCCCTCTTCTCCGGCCAGCTCCAAACTGAAACTCTCCAGCCCCTCCTCCCCCTTTGTCTGCTTCCCGGGCCAGGAGGTCACCTGATCCCTTTGTTCCAACACCTTCAGCTCTCACCTTTGCAGGGGAGGGGCCGGGGCCATCGGTTGCTAGGAGACCGAGTGTCGGCCCTTCTCTGTGTCCAGGCCCCTCTGTAACACTCATGCACACTTGTCCCACCACCTAGATACTCAAGCACCGCGTAGGGGAAACCGAGGCACCCACACAGTACTCAGGGAAACCTTAACAACAGTCCTAGTTCGTCACAAGGAGAATGCAGGGATGGCGGAAATGTCAGAGTGACGCACCGGCGAGACTCAGTTTCCCCAATTTATTATTGTCACGGAGTCCCCGGGTGACGCTCCGGGACTGCTCCCTACGAACCCAGCCAGGACTCCGGGGAGCCTCCTCTCTCCGAGCCGACTGTCTCCAGGGCAAGAAGCTTCCCCAGCTTCCCCCTTCCTGGGGCTGACCCCGGAGCATCCAGCCTCCCCTGCCCCACGGGGCGCGTCCCACAGCGAGTCCACCCGGGCGGGGTCCTGGGGGAGCCAGAGAGTCCTGCCCCCCAACTCCGCAGTCAGACGTGACTCTCGGCCAGCCGGGAAAACAGAAGGTTTATTAGCCGACAGGACCAGGGTCCAAACCAGAGCTTGTAGGTACGGGAAACAAGACCACACCGGCCGTCTCGGGCTCTGCAACAATCACCCCCCTGATCCCCCCTCCTAGAGACTTAAGAAGTGCACAGGGGAAACTGAGGCACCCACACAGTATCCAGAGAGAACATTAAGAACAGTCCCGCTTCGTCACAATTATGCATCGCCCCCCGGCGGGCGCAAGGGAGTGAAGCCCCCCACCCCCAGGAGGGAGACGTCGCAGGAGGTCACCCCCAACGACTGTCTGGCTCTGGGAACGAGCCCAGAGGCACAGAGACAATTAACTCGTAACGAGTGAGGGGGGGCTGCGGGGCCGGGCGTGGGCAGACGGGTTTTGAAGCTTTGCTGGTGCCCCCGGGCGCGGCCATGATTGAACCATCGACACTGATGGCGAATCTGCCACGACTCTGGGGATCAGCCACCCCTGCTCTAACCCACCAGCCCCCACTTCCCTCCCAGAGCTGGGGAGGGAACCCAGGAGTCCTGGCTCCTGCCCACCCTGCTCTGACCCACCAGCCCCCACTCCCCTCCCAGAGTTGGGGAGAGAACCCAGGTGTCCGGGCTCCCAGCCCCCCCTGTTCTAACCACCAGCCCCCACTCCCCTCCCAGAGCCGGGGAGAGAACCCAGGAGTCCTGGCTCCCAGCACCCCCTGCTCTGACCCACCAGCCCCCGCTCCCCTCCCAGAGCCGGGGAGAGAACTCAGGAGTCCTGGCTCCCAGCCCCCCCTGCTCTGACCCACCAGCCCCCACTCCCCTCCCAGAGCCGGGGAGAGAACTCAGGAGTCCTGGCTCCCAGCCCCCCTGCTCTAACCACCAGCCCCCACTCCCCTCCCAGAGCCGGGGAGAGAACCCAGGAGTCCTGGCTCCCAGCCCCCCCCTGCTCTGATCCACCAGCCCCCACTCCCCTCCCAGAGCCGGGGAGAGAACCCAGGAGTCCTGGCTCCCAGCACCCCCTGCTCTGACCCACCAGCCCCCGCTCCCCTCCCAGAGCCGGGGAGAGAACTCAGGAGTCCTGGCTCCCAGCCCCCCCTGCTCTGACCCAGCAGTCCCCGCTCCCCTCCCAGAGCCGGGGAGAGAACTCAGGAGTCCTGGCTCCCAGCCCCCCCCTGCTCTGATCCACCAGCCCCCACTCCCCTCCCAGAGCCGGGGAGGGAACCCAGGAGTCCTGGCTCCTGCCCACCCTGCTCTGACCCACCAGCCCCCACTCCCCTCCCAGAGCTGGGGAGAGAACCCAGGTGTCCGGGCTCCCAGCCCCCCCTGTTCTAACCACCAGCCCCCCTCACTGGGAGACGTTGTGCGTCTTGTTTCCAGTCTGAATTGCTCTGGTTCCAACCCCCCCTGCTCTAACCGACCAGCCCCCACTCCCCTCCCAGAGCCGGGGAGAGAACCCAGGAGTCCTGGCTCCCAGCCCCCCCTGTTCTAACCACCAGCCCCCACTCCCCTCCCAGAGCTGGGGAGAGAACCCAGGTGTCCGGGCTCCCAGCCCACCCTGCTCTAACCCACCAGCCCCCACTCCCCTCCCAGAGCCTGGGAGAGAACCCAGGAGTCCTGGCTCCCAGCCCCCCCTGCTCTAACCCACCAGTCCCCACTCCCCTCCCAGAGCCTGGGAGAGAACCCAGGAGTCCTGGCTCCGAGCCCCCCCTGTTCTCACCACCAGCCCCCCTCACTGGGAGACGTTGTGCGTCTTGTTTCCAGTCTGAATTGCTCTGGTTCCAACTCCCAGCCCTGGAGCCGGTGGTGAAATATTCGCTCCCCGCATCGGTACTTACAGATCGGGATCACTCAGCGCCGCTTCGTTAGGCTAATTGAGCTCCCAGACTCTGTCACTCGAAGGCAGGATTTTTAATCCTTCTCTGACCCCTCTCCGATGTAATCACCCTCCGGCTGGAGGTGTGGGCACCGGCAATACCGGATCCAGCAGTAAAATCGCCTCTCTGCCCCTACGCAGCCCGGAGTCACGTTCGCCCTTTCGGTCACAGCGTCGCACCGGGAGCCTATGTCCCGCTGATTATCCCCCTCCCCTTGCCCCACAAACCGGCTTCGGAGTCGCTGCTCCCCAGGAGAGAGTCCCCCGGCCCCTGTGCACGGCGGACGCGTGTCGATGCTTGTTGGGCACGTTGACACTCAGCCGCATTCAAACCACAGTATCGGGTTCTGACACACCGGGGACACGGCCTCTTCCTTACGGCCCCACTCCCCCCATTTGTGGGTCACCTGCAAACGTTATCGGGGTGATTTTATGCTTTCCCCCGGCTCACTGATAAAAGCTGTTAACTAGCGAAGGGCCCAGAATGACCCCACTGGGAACGCGCCCGCTCGCTGACGAGGCCCCAGTGACAGGTCCCTGTGGAGACGAGCCAGTGTTTAACCCAGTGAATGAGGGCAGCATTAAGGGGCAACCTCGCAAAGGGGCTGTGTAAAGGCCCATCCCCGTGGCAGTCAGCAGCGGGATACTGGTGCCAGAAGGGGCGGACGGTGTGTGGTGGGATATTGGGATAGTGGTGGGAGCGGTGGGATACTACGTCCGAAGCGGTAACAATGGGGTCTGTTGTGTGTTTGGTTGTCGTGGTAATAGCACCTTGTTGTTCCTATGGCAACTGAGTGATTATTAGGGGGTAGCCCAGCCAGTTTTGGCTGGTTTGGTTAGTTCAGTGTGTGTGAAAATAAATGGCTGCGTTCGTGGCTCACAGCTCTGTGTCTCCCACGATTTCTTCCTAAACCTGCCCGCAAGGATACTACAAAGTGGCGATGAGGGTGGGATCCCTGTGCCAATATTCTTAAGTGTTGTGGGGGCTAAAACCTACGCCCTGCGACGCAGCTCACTACACCCTGCGAAGCCTGAGACCGACTGTGGGAATCCTGGGGTCCCGTTTCCCCCCCAAACCACCGACGGCGGCTGGAAGATATCGGTTCCGCAAAAGAGAGCAACATGAGGGCGAGACAGTTGTTCGCTGTGTAGCAACCTTGGAAAGGCTTGTGGAACAAAGGGGATATTAAACGATGCCCTGCGTGACAGGCTAGTGCGTGGCCCGCACAGGGAAGCTATAGGGACGCGCCTACGGACAGAGGCTCAGCTTCCCTTACCCAAGGCTGTTGATACTCCACGGAACTGGCCACAAAGGAGGCGCGATACATCGGTGCATCCCCTCGGGCGCATAAGGTGTCGCAAGAAGCGACCCACAAAACGGGCCTCCGACCTGGTGTGTCGAGACTGTGGCAAAAAGGGACACATGGAGTGTGCCTGTAAACAAAAGGAAAAGAGGCCCTGTGGTCTGGCCGACCAAAAAGGGAAACCCCCATACCCTAGAGCAGACCCAGGATGACCCAGGAGACACCTCACCTCCGCCTTCTCTCCATGGGTCACTTGTGTAGCTGGTGGCCCTTAATCGGCCACCCAGCCGGCTAGGCGGAGCTGACTCCCCGTCGTCTGGGGTGCCGCCCAGCTGCACAGCACAGGTGTGAACCGCAGACAGTCGCGAGCCCATATTCACGACTTCAACCACACGACGATCACTGGCGGGCCCAGCACATCTCTTTAGGGTGTGCCCCCAGGGAATTGTATTGATTTAAGAAAGGCGAACATTTATTGACTCGTTTCCGTGGAGTAGCCGTGTTAGTCTGTGTCAGCAAAACGAAAATAAGAGAGAAAAACTTGTGGCACCTTAGAGACTAACACATTGATTTCAGCATAAGCGTTCGTGGGTTAGAAGTGGGTTCGTAACCCACGAAAGCTACAAGTTTTTCTTTCTTATTTTCGATGTATTGACTCCTCACTCATAAAGGACATCATTGTTATTCCTCAAACAAACTCAAGGAACTAAAATGGAACTAGACGTCATGTTTCTTCAATTAACAACTACACTTTTTGCTTAAAACACACCACCTTAAAAAATGAGCCACAAAATACCAATTGTTTGCTGTAGTGATAACCAGGCGTATACAAAGATACAGTCAATTTTCATGATCTTTAACCACTAATGAGCTAGCCCAAATTGACCAAAGGAGATGAAGGTTTCTTCATCTTCCTGTCCTGGAGAATGAGACTGTCACTCACCAGGTGTTATGGACTTCAATTCCTCGGCCACCTCATCGAAATTAACTGACGAAGCCAATTCTTGTTCAATGTACAAAATCATGAGTGAGTCGAGGCGCCGTTGGGACATTGGGCTTCTTAGTTTGTTTTTTACATGTGCTAGTTTCGAAAAGGCTCTTTCACATGAACAGCCTGTAACAGGTAAGACGGCAAAGCATTGAACAGATTTGTAAAAGGTCGGGAACGTGGAAGACCGATCCGATTCCTTTAGCCAGCAAGCCACTCTCTGGTGGCGTTCGTAGTGCGACCTTTAGGAACAGATCCGTCGTCACCCCGAAGCAATCCGACGTCAGCTTCCAACTCATCCAAGGACACTTTCATTTTGTTGCCAATGATTCTCATATCGTCCCTGCCAATGTCTAAGCTCAGCAGCTTTCCCGTTGCGGTCACAATTTTACAAGTCTCCTGTTCAGATCGCTGGTCAGTGCCGGTAATCATTGAGTCTAGGAGTGGGTAAAATGAAGTTCTTCTCGCCTGCTCCTCTTTTGTATCAAAGTGATGCTGGGACTCAGACGCGCCCTCGGTACCGCCGTCTGGAGAATAGGGTGCATCATGCGAACGGCAAAGATGAACTTGAATGAATTTAGTTCATGGCTAAGGCCGCTGGCTTTAATTTTAGCGTCAGCCTTCAACTGGGATCCTACTTCTTGTGAAATCTTCTCCATTACTGCACGCTGCACAGGACTCTCGTCCGCGAAGGCAGAAAGAGTCTAAACACCAAAACAATGCGAGACAGTTCTCTTTTCTTTACTTGCAGTGCGTGCAGCGTCTAGGACGAGGTTCAAGCAATGGGCATAGCGTAGAGTAGTTCACCGTTCCTTTCTCTACGTTGCATTTGAACTCCCGCAGCACATCCAGGCATAGTAGATGAGCCATCAAAACAGACAGACTATCACTGATGAGCAGTCGAGTTTAAGAATGCCAGGGACGTCATTTAACTGGTCAAAAATAGACGGAGCATTGTGACGAACTAGGACTGTTGTTAAGGTTTCCCTGAGTACTGTGTGGGTGCCTCGGTTTCCCCTATGCGGGGCTTGAGTATCTAGGTGGTGGGACAACGGTGCATGATTGTTACAAAGCCCTAGAAGGCAGAGGCCTGGACACAGAGAAGGGCTCTGTCTCCTGGCAACCGATGGCCCCGGCCCCTCCCCGGCAAAGGTATGAGCTGAAGGTGTTGGAACAAAGGGATCAGGTGACCTCCTGGCCCGGGAAGGAGACAAAGGGGGAGGAGGGGCTGGAGAGTTTCAGTTTGGAGCTGGCTTGGGAAGAGGAGGGGAGAGGGGCAGACAGGGTCTGGCCTCCCTGCCCCATTTGGAGCTGTGGGGCGAAATGCAGGGAGCCCCAGGCTGGGGTCTAAGCTCCCTGCCCCCCGGAAGGACCCGACTGAGGGGTCCTGGATGTACTGACAAGCTCTGGTTGGACTGTGTTCCTGGCATCTCTAATAAACCTTCTGTTCTACTGGCTGGCTGAGACTCCCAGTGAATCCGGGGAAGAGGGGTGCAGGGCCGGACTCCCCTATACTCCGTGACAGGAGCTTAGCCCCGGCTCTGGGGCTCCCTGCGTTTCACCACCCACCTCCAAACTGAAAACCAACCAGCCAAACCCTCCAGCCGGCTCTTCCCCTCCCCCGGGGCCCCTCCTCTCGCCTGTCCATTCTCCCAGCCAAAGGTGTCACCTCCCAACCCCCGTCCTGGCTCATGTTACAGCCTCAGGTAAAGTCTCGCATTCCCGATGCAGCCTGTCCCAATGCAGCCTCTCAGGTCAGATCCATCTCGCTCCCTACTCCGTCACACCATCCCAGCTGGGGATGTTCCAGAGACTGGATTTGAACCTGCAGCTTATTCCATCCCTGAACCAAGAATGTTGCCATCACTGTATGTCATTGATTCCTTTTAACCCATTCTAGCTCCCACCTGGACCTTTTCCCTTTTCTGAATAAACCTTTCGATGTTAGGTTCTCAAGGATCGGCACCAGCGTGATTTGTGGGGAAGATCCGAGTTGTATATTGACCTGGCTCTGGGGCCTGGCCCGTTGGGATCGGCGGAACCTGTTTCCTTTTACTGGGGCTTTACACAGTTTTCAATCCGTTCCCTGTGGCCGCTGTTCATTTGAGGCCGGTCTAGTTTTTCAGTCCGGATGCCGTGCGGCACCGACGTTTATTACGGGAGCGCTATCATCTCGGTCGCCCAATTTTTAATCGCTCCCACAAAAGGCCCCAATTTCCAGCCACCCCCGCGGAGTGGCATTCATTGCATTACGTGCTCTTAGTTCTTGATTTATTGAGGCCCTGTTTCACCCGCTCCATTATCTCGCCCGCGATCTATAATTAGAAGGAACGACGCTGATTACTGGGTGTTCCCGAGACATGGGAAGGTGGGACAGCCGCCATCCAACAGGGGTGGCTGATGGGGCCAGGTGAGGAGAATGCAGGAAATGTCAGAGTGACGCACCGGCGAGACTCAGTTTCCCCAATTTATTATTGTCACAGAGTCCCCGGGCGACGCTCCGGGACTGCTCCCTACGAACCCAGCCAGGACTCCGGGGAGCCTCCTCTCTCCGAGCCGACTGTCTCCAGGGCAAGAAACTTCCCCAGCTTCCCCCTTCCTGGGCCTGACCCCGGAGCATCCAGCCTCCCCTGCCCCACGGGGCACGTCCCACAGCGAGTCCGCGCGGGCGGGGTCCTGGGGGAGCCAGAGAGTCCTGCCCCCCAACTCCGCAGTCAGACGTGACTCTCGGCCAGCCGGGGAAACAGAAGGTTTATTAGCCGACAGGACCAGGTCCAAACCAGAGCTTGTAGGTACGGGAAACAAGACCACACCGGCCCTCTCGGGCTCTGCAACAATCACCCCCCTGATCCCCCCTCCTAGAGACTTAAGAAGTGCACAGGGGAAACTGAGGCACCCACACAGTATCCAGAGAGAACATTAAGAACAGTCCCGCTTCGTCACAATTATGCATCGCCCCCCCGGCGGGCGCAAGGGAGTGAAGCCCCCGCCCCCAGGAGGGAGACGTCGCAGGAGGTCACCCCCGACGACTGTCTGGCTCTGGGAACGAGCCCAGAGGCACAGAGACAATTAACTCATAACGAGTGAGGGGGGGCTGCGGGGCCGGGCGTGGGCAGACGGGTTTTGAAGCTTCGGCCACGATTCAACCATTGTCACTGATGGCGACTCTGGGGACCAGCCCTCCCCCTGCTCTAACCCACAAGCTCCCGCTCCCCTCCCAGAGCCGGGGAGAGAACCCAGGAGTCCTGGCTCCCAGCCCCCACTGCTCTAACCCCCCAGCCCCCACTCCCCTCCCAGAGCCGGGGAGAGAACCAGGAGTCCTGGCTCCCAGCACCCCCTGCTCTAACCAACAAGCCCCCACTCCCCTCCCAGAGCCGGGGAGAGAACCCAGGAGTCCAGGCTCCCAGCCGCCCCTGCTCTAACCCCCCAGCCCCCACTCCCCTCCCAAGGCCGGGGAGAGAACCCAGGAGTCCAGGCTCCCTGCCCCCCCTGCTCTAACCCCCCAGCCCCCACTCCCCTCCCAGAGCCAGGGAGAGAACCCAGGTGTCATGGTTCCCAGCCCCCCACCATGCTCAGAACCACTAGTGTGTGACGGTGTGGGGGGGCCTGTGTGGGTGTGAGCCCCCCCGCTCCACACCCACAGGGGACCAGCCCACGCCCTCACCCCCTCCGCTCCGTGTGAGAGGTGAGATACTACGCCAAAGTGGTAAGAGTGGTGGGAGCGGTGGGATACTACGTCCGAAGCAGTAACAGTGGTGGGAGCGGTGGGATACTACGTCGGAAGTGGTAACAGTGGTGGGAGCGGTGAGATCCTGGTGCCGTAACGACACAGTGGTGGGAGCGGTGGGAATACTACGTCCAAAGCGGTAACAGGGGGATGCTGGCGCCATAAAGGCCCCTGGGGACGGTGGCATCATTTGGCGTGAGGCCGGAGGTGTCGTCACACGAGGTTTTTGCTCTGGGTGTTTCCGAGAGTCGGGCCGATAAGACAGCAGAGCCCTGGCTGGGTGGAGGCAGGAACCTTGCGCCATGCGCCCCGGGGCAGCCGGGGGCAGGATTAACCCAATAACAGCCCTGGCCCCGTGCGAAGAGGAGGGGCCGACCCCTTTGCACACCACACAGGCCGGGACCCGGTCCAGCCCGCCCTCCCCAGGTATAAAACACCCCCGCCTCGCGCTAGGAACTGCACGCCTGCGGCTGGCTTCCCCCGCTCACCTACCCAGCCATGGAGATCTCCCTGCTCGGCCTGGTGATCGGCTGCTTCCTGTGGGCGCCGTGGGGCCAGACCAAGATCTGCGTTAGCAATGGAGGGATATGGGGCACCTGGGGTGCAGAAGAGTCCTGCCCCCCCGGCAGCTTCGCCATCGGGTTCTCCCTGAAGGTAAAGATTCACACCCGCCAGCCCGGCTCCCCCTGCCCCATTGCCTGCCCCCTTCCCCCTCCCCCTCCCCCTCCCTCCTCCACACATCCCCTGTCCGGCTCCCCTGCCCGACTCCCTGCCCCCTTCCCCAGCCCAGCTCCCCCTGCCCCAAAGCCCTGAGCCCCTCTGCTCAATTTCCCCACACCCCTCTGCCCCCCATCTCCTTGTACTGGACTGACAGGGGACCAGTCTCTAAGGCCCAGGCGTGTTGCCCCCCACCCCCGTTGCAGGTGGAGCTGCCCCAGCTCGCCGGGGACGACACGGCGCTGACGGGATCCGGCTGCTCTGCTCCGACGGCAGCACCATCCAGTCCAACGTGGGGCCGTGAGTACCGTGGGGAGGGGCCCAGCGGAGGGTGTGGGCAGGTGCCAGAGGGGGCACCGGGCTCCGTGAGCACGAGTGGAACACGAGTGTTAGCAATGAGCTGGGGGTCGCCGGGGAGGTTAGCAGTGGCAGAGATGGGAGGGTGGCATCGACGGCGGGATATTGGTGTCAGAGTGGGCTAGTGATGGCAGCGGTGGGATCGTGGTAGTGACAGTGGGCTAGTGGTGGCAGAGGTGGGATCGTGGTAGTGACAATGGGCTAGTGGTGGAAGCAGTGGGATCATGGTAGTGACAGTGGGTTTGTGGTGGAAGCGGTGGGATTCATTGTAGCGACAGTGGGTTAGTGGTGGCAGAGGTGGGATCGTGGTACTGACAGTGGGTTGGTGGTGATAGAGGTCGGATGGTGGTAGTGACAGTGGGTTAGTGGAGGCAGCGGTGGGATCGTGGTAGTGACAGTGGGTTAGTGGTGGCAGTGGTGGGATTCTGGTAGTTACAGTCGGCTAGTGGTGGCAGAGGCGGGATCGTGGTATTGACAGTGGGTTAGTGGTGGCAGAGGTGGGATCGTGGTATTGACAGTGGGTTGGTGGTGATAGAGGTCGGATCGTGGTAGTGACAGTGGGTTAGTGGTGGCAGGGGTGGGATCATGGTAGTGACAGTGGGTTAGTGGTGATAGAGGTCGGATCATGGTAGTGACAGTGGGTTAGTGGAGGCAGCGGTGGGATCATGGTAGTGACAGTGGGTTAGTGGAGGCAGCGGTGGGATCGTGGTAGTGACAGTGGGTTAGTGGAGGCAGAGGTGGGATCATGGTAGTGACAGTGGGTTAGTGGTGGAAGCGGTGGGATCATTGTGGTGGCAGCAGTGGGATCGTGGTAGTCACAGTAGGCTATTGGTGGCAGCGGTGGATACGAGGGCAGCGGGCTCCCAACCCAGAGCGGCAGAGGGTGGGGGGAAGGCCGCACCCCCTGTGGCCTGTGCCCGGCTGACCCGTTCTCTCCTCCCAGGTGGGGCTCCTGGGGCCAGGTGAAGAAATGCCCCTCGGGGCAGCGGCTGACCCAGTTCCGGCTGCGGGTGGAGCTGTGCCGGGGCCTGAAGGACGACACGGCCGCCAACAACATCGAGTTCGTCTGCACAGGCGGGGCGGAGCTGCGGGGGACGGGCGGTGCTGGGGCAAGTGGGGCCCCCAGAGCCGCTCCTGCGGCCCCCCGGGCATCTGCACCATCGCCACCAAGGTGGAGCCCCCCCAGGGCAAAGGGGACGACACGGCCCTGAAACGACGTCTACTTCAGATGCTGCGGCGCCCGGACCAGCACCCGAATCGAGAGCCACCAAACTTATGGCTCCTCCGTAACCGAGTCCCCGATCACAACCGAGCCCCCGATCACAACCGAGCCCCTGACCACAACCGAGCCCCCGATCACAACCGAGCCCCTGGACCACAACCGAGCCCCCGATCACAACCGAGCCCCCGACCACAACCGAGCCCCCGATCACAACCGAGCCCCTGACCACAACCGAGCCCCCGATCACAACCGAGCCCCTGACCACAACCGAGCCCCCGATCACAACCGAGCCCCCGACCACAACCGAGCCCCCGATCACAACCGAGCCCCCGACCACAACCGAGCCCCCGATCACAACCGAGCCCCCGATCACAACCAAGCCCCCAACAACAACCGAGCCCCCGATCACAACCGAGCCCATGACCACAACCGAGCCCCCGATCACAACCGAGCCCCCGACCACAACCGAGCCCCTGACCACAACCGAGCCCCCGACCACAACCGAGCTCCTGACCACAAACCAAGCCCCCAACAACAACCGAGCCCCCGATCACAACCGAGCCCCCGACCACAACCGAGCCCCCGATCACAACCGAGCCCCCGATCACAACCGAGCCCCCGATCACAACCAAGCCCCTGACCACAACCGAGCCCCCGATCACAACCAAGCCCCTGACCACAACCGAGCCCCCGATCACAACCAAGCCCCTGACCACAACCGAGCCCCCGATCACAACCGAGCCCCGATCACAACCAAGCCCCCAACAACAACCGAGCCCCTGACCACAACCGAGCCCCAACAACAACCGAGCCCCCGATCACAACCGAGCCCCCGACCACAACCGAGCCCCTGACCACAACCGAGCCCCCAACCACAACCGAGCCCCCGATCACAACCGAGCCCCCGATCACTGATCCGTGCGACTCCCACCCTCCGGCCGACCCGCACCACAAACCCTGCGCCTCCCACCCGCACCACAAACCCTGCGCCTCCCACCCGCACCACAAACCCTGCTCCTCCCACCCCCACCACAAACCCTGCGCCTCCCACCCGCACCACAAACCCTGCGCCTCCCACCCCCACCACAAACCCTGCGCCCAGCCTATGTGAGTGACCCACCCCCCCAATAAACGCCCCCCCTGTGACGGAAGAGGGCTGTTCTTAATGTTTCTATGCCTCAGTTTCCCCGCTGCATGTGCTAAGTCTCTAGGGGGTGGGAATAAGGGGGGGTTGCTGCAGAGCCCTGGAGGGCCAGTGATGATAGAGAGTGGCCGACACTCGGTCTCCTGGCAACTGATGGGCCCGGCCCCTCCCCTGCAAAGGTGGGAGCTGAACCTTAGAACGGCTCCCACCATCCCCCTCCCCAAATCCGTCCCTCCCACCTCCCCGTCAGCCCCTCCTCCAAGACCTAGGAGGGGAGGTCAGACCCCTAGGAGTCCGGACCCCCACCCGCAGCCCCCCTCCTCCCGACTGCCCTCCCCGAATTGGGTCCGTCCCCCCCCCCCCCGCACACATCGCGCTCCCAATGAAACCCGCACGCACCAGGCGGGAGCAGGGGGGGCTCTTTAATCCACCGTGGGGGGGGACGCAGTGGGGGGGCTGCGATCTTCAAACAGGGAGAGCGTGGTTTGGGAGGGCCTCCGCAGTCACTGGGCCCCAGGGAGCGTCACCCCCCCCTGCCCCCCGAGATGGACAGAGGGACAGGGGAGCCCCTCCCAAAAGAGCTCCCCCAGAAACCTGGTTTTCGGGGTCCCTCGGCAGCTCACAGGCCTTCACCCTGGGGGAGGGGAACCAGAGAGTATGTTAGTTCCCGGGTATTTCCCCAGCTCCGCGCGTCCCCCAAACCGGGTATTTCCCCCGCTCCCCGCGTCCCCCAAACCGGGTATTTCCCCCGCTCCCCGCGTCCCCCAAACCGGGTATTTCCCACGCTCCCCACGTCCCCCAAACCGGGTATCCCCCCCGCGTCCCCCAAACCGGGTATTTCCCCCGCTCCCCGCGTCCCCCAAACCGGGTATTTCCCACGCTCCGCGCGTCCCCCAAACCGGGTATCCCCCCCGCTCCCCGCGTCCCCCAAACCGGGTATTTCCCACGCTCCCCGCGTCCCCCAAACCGGGTATTTCCCACGCTCCCCGCGTCCCCCAAACCGGGTATTTCCCACTCCTCCCCGCGTCCCCCAAACCGGGTATTTCCCCCGCTCCCCGCGTCCCCCAAACCGGGTATTTCCCACGCTCCCCGCGTCCCCCAAACCGGGTATTTCCCACTCCTCCCCGCATCCCCCAAACCGGGTATTTCCCACTCCTCCCCGCATCCCCCAAACCGGGTATTTCCCCCGCTCCGCGCGTCCCCCAAACCGGGTATTTCCCACGCTCCCCGCGTCCCCCAAACCGGGTATTTCCCCCGCTCCGCGCGTCCCCCAAACCGGGTATTTCCCACGCTCCCCGCGTCCCCCAAACCGGGTATTTCCCCCGCTCCCCGCGTCCCCCAAACCGGGTATTTCCCACTCCTCCCCGCGTCCCCCAAACCGGGTATTTCCCCCGCTCCCCGCGTCCCCCAAACCGGGTATTTCCCACGCTCCCCGCGTCCCCCAAACCGGGTATTTCCCCCGCTCCGCGCGTCCCCCAAACCGGGTATTTCCCACGCTCCCCGCGTCCCCCAAACCGGGTATTTCCCCCGCTCCCCGCGTCCCCCAAACCGGGTATTTCCCCCGCTCCCCGCGTCCCCCAAACCGGGTATTTCCCCCGCTCCCCACGTCCCCCAAACCGGGTATTTCCCCCGCTCCCCACGTCCCCCAAACCGGGTATCCCCCCCGCCCCCCGCGTCCCCCAAACCGGGTATTTCCCACGCTCCCCGCGTCCCCCAAACCGGGTATTTCCCCCGCTCCCCGCGTCCCCCAAACCGGGTATTTCCCACGCTCCCCGCGTCCCCCAAACCGGGTATTTCCCCCGCTCCCCGCGTCCCCCAAACCGGGTATTTCCCCCGCTCCCCGCGTCCCCCAAACCGGGTATTTCCCCCGCTCCCCACGTCCCCCAAACCGGGTATCCCCCCCGCCCCCCGCGTCCCCCAAACCGGGTATTTCCCCCGCTCCCCGCGTCCCCCAAACCGGGTATTTCCCCCGCTCCCCGCGTCCCCCAAACCGGGTATTTCCCCCGCTCCGCGCGTCCCCCAAACCGGGTATTTCCCCCGCTCCCCGCGTCCCCCAAACCGGGTATTTCCCCCGCCCCCCGCGTCCCCCAAACCGGGTATTTCCCCCGCTCCGCGCGTCCCCCAAACCGGGTATTTCCCCCGCTCCGCGCGTCCCCCAAACCGGGTATTTCCCCCGCTCCGCGCGTCCCCCAAACCGGGTATTTCCCACGCCCCCCGCGTCCCCCAAACCGGGTATTTCCCCCGCTCCCCGCGTCCCCCAAACCGGGTATTTCCCCCGCTCCCCGCGTCCCCCAAACCGGGTATTTCCCCCGCTCCGCGCGTCCCCCAAACCGGGTATTTCCCCCGCTCCCCGCGTCCCCCAAACCGGGTATTTCCCCCGCTCCCCGCGTCCCCCAAACCGGGTATTTCCCCCGCTCCGCGCGTCCCCCAAACCGGGTATTTCCCCCGCTCCGCGCGTCCCCCAAACCGGGTATTTCCCACGCCCCCCGCGTCCCCCAAACCGGGTATTTCCCACGCTCCCCGCGTCCCCCAAACCGGGTATTTCCCCCGCTCCCCGCGTCCCCCAAACCGGGTATTTCCCCCGCTCCGCGCGTCCCCCAAACCGGGTATTTCCCACGCTCCCCGCGTCCCCCAAACCGGGTATTTCCCCCGCTCCCCGCGTCCCCCAAACCGGGTATCCCCCCCGCCCCGGGCGGCTCTCACCTGGCGCTCGGCCGGCTTGCGGCAGTCCCCGCAGACGGTGCCCAGCAGCCCGTTCACCACCTGCAGGGCGCACAGGGCCAGCTCCAGGGCCCCCAGCCCCAGGGTGACGGAGAAGAGGGTGACGTGCCACAGTACCGCCTGGGGGGGGCTCACGCAGAGCCCCCACAGCGTCCGGTTCGCCAGGTAGTTCTCGCTGCGGGGGGGGAGGAGGGAGACGGGGGGACACGGTCAAGGCTCGGGGAGCACAGCGGGGGGGCGGGGAGGGGGGGAGCCGAGATCAGGGAGGGGGGCCGGGGAGTGGAATCGGAATTGGGGGGGGCAGGGAGCGTGGGGGTTTGGGCGCTTTCTTTAGGAACCCTCCCACGCCTGCCTCGGTTTCCCCAGGGGGTTCCCGGTGGCCCTGGGGTGATGGGGCGGGGGGCGAGGAAGGTGGGGGGGCGCCCCCGGCACTGCCAGGGGGAGGGGAAAGCCTGGGGGCTTTGTGGGGGGCAGGCCTGGGTCCATAGGGTGGGGGGACCTGGATCGGGGCGGGGGGCAGGATTTCCGAGAGCCGTGGAAGGGGGAGGAGTCAGATGGAGGTTAGGAGGCTGGATATGGAGGTTGGGGGGCTAGGGATGTGGGGGTCAGGATTTGGGGGGCTAGGGATGTGGGGGTCAGGATTTGGGGGCCTGGGTTCTGGGGATCAGGCTGGGGGGCTCCCAGCTCCCGGGGCCCCCCTGGGTTATTATGGGATGGGGGCAGGGCCTCCCCCCCGCCCCCATTACCTGATGTCCTGGAAGGGCGACCCCCAGGTTCCGTCAGCATCCTGGCAGAGGGGTCCCTTGGCCAGGCCGGTGGCGGAGACGACCAGGCAGTAAAACGCCCCCAGGACGCCCCACAGCGAGCAGAACACGGAGCGCAGCATCTGTGGGGGGAAACGGGATTGGGGGTGAGAGCAGGGAGCGGCCCCTCCCTCCCTCCCTGCCCCCCAACTGCCCCCGTCTCCCCACAGCCTCCCCCACCTCATCCCTTACAGACCCTCCCCCGCCCCTCCCAGCCCCCCAACCGCCCTCCTGCCCCCCCCACCCCAGGAAGGGGGGTTCGGGGGGGTCCGTACCCGGCACCGGTTCCCGCAACAGCCGACTCCGCAGCAGCCCTTCCCCCCGGCGCGGACGGCCGAGAGCCCGGGGCAGAGAACCTGAAACGGGGGCGGGGGGGAGAGACACACGCGTCAAAACCAGCAGCCCATAACCGCCCCCCCCACCCCGGCCCGATCAGCCCCACGGGCCCGTCCAGTGTCGGGCGGTTCCCCAGGTCCCTCCCGGGCGGCCGCGTCACCGGGATCGGCCATATCAGGCCCCTGACATGGGCAGCGCCCGAGCAAAGGGCAAACGGGGTGCGGTGGATCGAAGCTGGCGGGGGCGGGGAGGGCTGGCATGGGATTTCCTCCCCCCTCCCCCACCCCCTGCTCCGGGCCCCAGCCCAGAGTAGGGACAGCCCCCTCCCCGTCACACACAGCCCCCCCCCCACAATCAATACGCTTCTCCGTGGGGAAGGGACCACAGGTGAGGAGGCCTACGCGTGCCTCAGTTTCCCTCTGGGCTTCCCTCCGAGCGTCCCAGTGGGGAGCGGAGGCGCCGGGAGCGACAAGGGGCGGCCAAACCCCACCAAGCCACCTGCCTGCCAAGAGATTCCCCTCCCCGCCCACCCCACCCCCCACTGCTCTGCAGGGAAACCGAGGAAAGGCCGAGGACCGAAAGGCCAGGCGGCTGGGTTAAGAGGGGAGCTCTCCGGGGATGTCTACACGGCACGGGCACTGATTCCGGTTTGAGACCGAGCCCCCCCCCCCCCCGCACGCCCCCCGCTTCCGTCCACGCACAAATCTGGGGCAGCGAGCATTCCGGGCCCGGGAGGTGGGTCCCAGGAGCCTGCTGGGGGGCTGGGTCAGAGCCTGCGTCCCAGTGGGTCTCGGCCGAGGGGACGAGTCTCTCCCAGGGGTGAGACCACGGCGCCGCGGACCCCGGAGTGGGCCGTGCCCAGGAAGGGGCAGGTCGGGACGCAGTTGGTGGCAGCGGTGGGATACAGAGCTGCTGCGGAAACCAGCCCAAGGAAAGTTCCTGCGCAAAGCGTCTGGGGGTGGGGATGGGTCCTCGTCCAAGGCCGTACCCCCATCACCGATTCACAGGGTCTGTGCCACGCCCCGGCCTTTACCGGGAGCAACTCTGTGACCCCCGCCCCCACTCCCCAGCACCTCACGTCTTCACCCGCCAGCCGGGGGCCGTCGCTTGCCCAATGAGGGGCGGGCGAAGGAGTCGAGGTTCGGTCCTCGAAGCTCCCGCCGGAGCTTCTCCGCGTCTCGGCCCCGGGTCTCCCCGGGGGGTGGGGGGGCTCGGAGGGATGGGCAGAGGGGGGACGCGGGGCAGACAGGGCGAGGCAGCTCAGAGGGGCAGACGGGGGGACGTGGGACAGACGGGGATACGGGGGACAGACGGGGGGACGCGGCTTGGAGGGGCAGACGGGGGGACGTGGGACAGACGAGGGGACGCGGCTCGGAGGGATGGGCAGAGGGGGGATGCGGGGCAGACGGGGGGGGACCCAACGGCCTGGACAGACAGACAGACCGACAGCCCCGTGGTGGGCGGGAGCCGGGTGGGACAGGAGGACGGACACGCCGAAGCCGGGGTGGGGGTGGGGGCCTCGTTCTGGCTCAGGGTCCCCCCCCGCCCCCCCCCCGCGCTGCCCCACTCACCATGAGCCCCCCGCCGGCCAGGCCCCCCATCAGCCAGACCTGCAGGGCGAGGTGCTCGGTCCAGCCCGTCTCCCCGTTGGGGAACATCAGCAGGACGTTGGCCACGATGCAGCCCAGGGCCATGGGCACCAGCGCCAGCCCCACCAGCCGCGAGCAGCGGCCCGTGCACATGGCGTCGGGAGGGGCTGGAGCCGGAGGGGGAAATCGGGGGAGCCTCTGCCCGGAGCTGGAGGATTTGCGGGGGCCGCTGCCCGGAGCCGGAGGATTTGGGGAGGCCGCTGCCCGGAGCTGGAGGATTTCAGGGGCTGCTGCCCGGAGCTGGACGATTTCAGGGGCCGCTGCCCGGAGCTGGAGGATTTGGGGAGGCCGCTGCCCGGAGCCAGAGGATTTCAGGGGCTGCTGCCCGGAGCTGGAGGATTTGCGGGGGCCGCTGCCCGGAGCCAGAGGATTTCAGGGGCTGCTGCCCGGAGCTGGAGGATTTGGGGAGGCCGCTGCCCGGAGCTGGAGGATTTCAGGGGCTGCTGCCC
The DNA here is from genome assembly GCA_037349315.1 of Chelydra serpentina. Classification (NCBI taxonomy): domain Eukaryota; kingdom Metazoa; phylum Chordata; order Testudines; family Chelydridae; genus Chelydra; species Chelydra serpentina. Next base: position 5,264 of record JBAIAC010000482.1, on the reverse strand, counting down.
GGAGCTGGAGGATTTCAGGGGGCCGGTGCCCACAGCTGGAGGATTTGTGGGGGCCGCTGCCCGGAGCTGGAGGATTTCAGGGGCTGCTGCCCGGAGCTGGAGGATTTGGGGAGGCTGCTGCCTGGAGCCGGAGGCTTTGGGGGGACCGCTGCCCGGAGCTGGAGGATTTCAGGGGCCGCTGCCCGGAGCCGGAGGATTTGGGGGGGCCGCTGCCCGGAGCTGGAGGATTTGGGGAGGCCGCTGCCCGGAGCCGGAGGATTTGGGGGGGCCGCTGCCCGGAGCCGGAGGGATTTGGGGAGACCGCTGCCCGGAGCCGGAGGATTTGGGAGGCCGCTGCCCGGAGCTGGAGGATTTCAGGGGCTGCTGCCCAGAGCCGGAGGATTTGGGGGGGTGGCTACCCGGAGCCGGGATTCCCAGCCGTGTCTCCTGGCCCGGGCTGTTTGCTCTGCGATAAGCCGGGCAAAGGGCGGGTGCAGAGGCGACGTCATCGCCCCCCACGACGCCGAGGGGGGGGAGTCGGGGCTCGGCCTTGAAGCGGGGGTGGGGGGGGTGCGGTGCGGGCTGGTGCCTGGCCCGGCTGGGGCGGGAGGGGGGGGGGCGGTGATGTCAGTGACTGGAGGGGGCAGGACGTCACGGGGGGGGGGGGGGGGGAGCAGGACCGGCTCATCCCCGGGGCGGGGGGGGGGGACCCCGAGTGGGACAAGAACGAGGCGCAGGCTCCATTAGCCGCGGCGGGTTTATTAGCCCCCCCCCCCGGCTGCCCCCCCTCCACGTCATTTGCGCCGGCGGCCGCTGCGGTTCGGCCGCTTCTCCTTGCGGCGGGCGCGGGCCGGGCCGGGCTCGGGCCCCTGGCGGGCGGGGCTGGGGGCGGGGGGCGGGGCCGGCCCGGGGGGCTGCCGCGCCCCCCCCGGCCCCCCCTTGTAGAGCAGGTGGAAGATGAAGGCGTTGGAGTACCTGGCGGGGGGGGGGGGGGGGAAAGGAGACAGGGGTCAGAGGTCACGGCAATGGTGGGCAACGGGGGTCAGCGGTCAGGGGTGTGGGGGGAGGCTCCAGGGGTCAGGGAGAGTCGAAATCGAGAGGCGAGGGTCAATAGGTCAGAGGTCATGTCCGTCGGGAGGCTCACAGAGAGGGGCTGAGGTCAGAGGTTACTGCAACGGCGCAGTGACACTGGGGTCAGAGGTCATGGCAATGTGATGAGGGGGGGGTCGGAGGTCACACTAATGGCGAATGACCTGGGTCAAAGGACATTCTGGCAAGGCCAAGGAAGGGGTCACTGGTGTGGGGGGGTCAAAGGTCATGCTAACGAGAACAAGGGGTCAGAGGTCATTCGAGTGTGTGATGGGGTCAGAGGTCATGCTAATGAGAACAAGGGCTCAGAGGTCATGGTAATGTGTGATGGGGTCAGAGGTCATGCTAATTAGAACAAGGGGTTAGAGATCATTGCAATGTGTGATGGGGTCAGAGGTCATGCTAATGCGGACAAGGGGCCAGAGGTTATGCCAATGTGTGCTGGGGTCAGAGGTCATGCTAATGCGGACAAGGGGGCAGAGGTCATTCCAGTGTGTGATGGGGTCAGTGGTCATGCTAATGTGGACAAGGGGGCAGAGGTCGTTCCAGTGTGTGATGGGGTCAGAGGTCATGCTAATGCGGACAAGGGGGCAGAGGTCATTCCAGTGTGTGATGGGGTCAGAGGTCATGCTAATGTGGACAAGGGGGCAGAGGTCGTTCCAGTGCGTGATGAGGGGTCAGAGGTCATGCTATTGAGACCAAGGGGTCAGAGGTCACCCAACGAGACATGACTGAGGTCAGAGTTCAGCTGAGCGGGGATCATGTCGGAAGGGGTCAGAGGTCACTTGTGACGTACGAGGGGGTCACAGCGCCACAGGGGTCAGAGGTCAGGTCAACGGGGGCTAATGACCGAGGGGTCAGAGGTCACGCCGAGGAGGGGGTCAGAGGTCACGCCGAGGAGGGGGGGGTCAGAGGTCACTCCCGCGCCCGGCACCCACCAGGGGCAGGGCGTTGTCCACGCCGGCCTGGCGGAAGGGCGACCGGAAGGGGTTGACGTGGGCCGGGCCGGCGCTGCCCCCCGTCGCCATGGGAGACCGTGGCCTCGTCCACCGCGCAGCTGTACTCGCTGCACTCCGTGAAGTAGGCCGGGACCCGGAGCGCCTGCGGGGGAGACGGGGGGAGACGTGGGGACCCAGGCGTCCGGGGCCGCGGCCGCCGGGGAGGGGGACCCAGACGTCCGGGGCCACCAGGGAGCCAGTCGTCAGGGGCCGGAGCCGGGGAGGGGACCCAGGCGTCCGGGGCTGGAGCTGCCGGGGACCCAGGCGTCCGGGCCCAGAGTTTGGGGGTGCAGCAGGAGGGAGGGGAGTTTGGGGGGGCCAAGCGGGGGGAGGGGAGTTTGGGGGGTACGGCAGGAAGGAGGAGTTTGAGGTGCAGCAGGGGGAGGGGAAGTTTGGGGCGCAGCGCAGGGAGGGGAGTCTGGGGTTCAGAGGCGGGTGCAGCGGGGGAGGGAAGGTTTGGGGTGCAGCAGGGAGGGGAGTCTGGGGGTTCAGAGGCGGGTGCAGCGGGGGAGGGAAGGTTTGGGGTGCAGCGGGGGGAGGGGAGTCTGGGGGTTCAGAGGCGGGTGCAGCGGGGGAGGGAAGGTTTGGGGTGCAGCAGGGGAGGGGAGTCTGGGGGTTCAGAGGCGGGTGCAGCGGGGGGCGGGGAAGTTTGGGGCACAGCGGGGGAGGGGAGTCTGGGGGTTCAGAGGTGGGTGCAGCGGGGAGGGGAGGTTTTGGGGTGCAGCAGGGGAGGGGAGTCTGGGGGTTCAGAGGTGGGTGCAGCGGGGGGAGGGAAGGTTTGGGGTGCAGCAGGGGAGGGGAGTCTGGGGGTTCAGAGGTGGGTGCAGCGGGGGAGGGAAGGTTTGGGGTGCAGCAGGGAGGAGAGTCTGGGGGTTCAGAGGCGGGTGCAGCGGGGGAGGGGAAGTTTGGGGCGCAGCGGGGGAGGGGAGTCTGGGGGTTCAGAGGCGGGTGCAGCGGGGGGAGGGGAGGTTTGGGGCACAGCGGGAGAGGGGAGTTGGAGGGTTCAGAGGGGGGTGCAGCGGGACGAGGGGAGCTTTGGGGTGCAGCGGGGGGAGGGGAGCTCTGGGGGGCCCCGTGGGTCGGGGGCACCCACCTGCAGGCGGGGCAGGGCGCTAAGCCAGGTGTCCTTCAGTGCAAAGCCGGAATTGAACCCTGAGAAATAACGGGGGGGGGGGGGTCAGGGGTCTGCCACAAATGGGGAGAGCCCCCCCCCCCGCTGCTCTCCCCCAGGGGAACCTCCCTCCTCCCTCAGGGAACCCCTCCCCTGACTGTCAGCCCCCCCCGGCCCCAGACTGCGCCACCCCCACGCATGGGGTTCCCCACGTAACCCCCCTTAGGAGAGCTCCCTCTCCCCCTCCCTGCCAAAAAGCCCCCCCCCAGCTGTCCCCTGGCTTGGGCCCCTCTCCCTCCCAGACAGCCCCCCAGGGTCCCCAATCCCTGCCCTGTGCCCCTCCCCCCCAGACAGCCCCCCCCCCCAAGCCAGGACCCCCCGGGGGGGACACTCACCGATGACCAGGTCGGGTTTGGGGCCCTGCAGCAGGGGGGTGGGCTGGGCGCAGAATTTCAGCTGCAGCCCCCCCCGCCCCCCCTTGGCCTTGGGGGCCGGGCCGGGCCAGACGCGCACCCCCTGCGCCTCCTGGGGGGGGGAGAGAGAGAGACGGGGGGCGGGATCAGCCATGGGGGGGGGGGTGAGGCTCAGGGCTCCCCCCCCGACCCCCACGGCCCCCCCCCTCACCGTTCTCTGCAGCAGGACCTGCTGCCCGTCGGCCTCGGGGGGCAGCACCCCCCCCAGGAACAACAGCTCCAGCGAGACGTGGGGCAGCAGCACCGACAGCTCCTGGGGGGCCCAAAGGGGAGGGGGGGTCACGGACGGGGCTCCCCACACGAGCCCCACAGCTCCCCCCGCCCCCCGATGCCCACCAGAGCCCAGCCCTGCCTCATGGCGCCCCCAGCCCCCCCATACCGCACCAGAGCCCAGCCCTGCCCCACGGCGCCCCCCTGCCCCCCCATGCCCACCAGAGCCCAGCCCTGCCTCATGGCGCCCCCAGACCCCCCATACCGCACCAGAGCCCAGCCCTGCCCCACGGCGCCCCCCTGCCCCCCCATGCCCCACCAGAGCCCAGCCCTGCCCCACGGCGCCACCCTGCCCCCCCATGCCCACCAGAGCCCAGCCCTGCCCCACGGCGCCCCAGCCCCCCATACCCCACCAGAGCCCAGCCCTGCCCCACGGCGCCACCCTGCCCCCCATGCCCACCAGAGCCCAGCCCTGCCCCACATCGCCCCAGCCCCCCATACCCCACCAGAGCCCAGCCCTGACCCACGGCGCCCCCCTGCCCCCCCATGCCCACCAGAGCCCAGCCCTGCCCCACGGCGCCCCCCTATACCCACCAGAGCCCAGCCCTGCCCCACGGCACCCCAGCCCCCCCATACCCCACCAGAGCCCAGCCCTGACCCACGGCGCCCCCCTGCCCCCCCATGCCCACCAGAGCCCAGCCCTGACCCACGGCGCCCCCCTATACCCACCAGAGCCCAGCCCTGCCCCACGGCACCCCCCTGCCCCCCATGCCCACCAGAGCCCAGCCCTGCCCCACGGCGCCCCCCTGCCCCCCTATACCCACCAGAGCCCAGCCCTGCCACACGGTGCCCCCCTGCCCCCCCATGCCCACCAGAGCCCAGCCCTGCCCCACGGCGCCCCCCTGCCCCCCTATACCCACCAGAGCCCAGCCCTGCCTCACGGCGCCCCCCTGCCCCCCCATGCCCACCAGAGCCCAGCCCTGCCCCACGGCGCCCCAGCCCCCCATACCCCACCAGAGCCCAGCCCTGACCCACGGCGCCCCCCTGCCCCCCCCATGCCCACCAGAGCCCAGCCCTGCCCCACGGCGCCCCCCTATACCCACCAGAGCACAGCCCTGCCCCACGGCGCCCCCCTATACCCACCAGAGCACAGCCTGCCCCACGGCGACCCCCTATACCCTATACCCAGAGCCCAGCCCTGCCCCACGGCCCCCCCTGCCCCCCCATACCCACCAGAGCACAGCCCTGCCCCCACGGCGACCCTGCCCCCCATTCCCTCTGTGCCCATCCCCACCCTACTGTGCCCCCAGCCCTTCCCCATGGTGCCACTTGCCCCCCATGCCCCCGAACCGCCCCCACGGCACCCCCCCACACACACCCAGAAGAGGGGGGCCCATGTCCGAC
>JBAIAC010000481.1:0-84076 GCA_037349315.1 Chelydra serpentina | reverse complement strand
AAGGGGGAGGCGGGGCTGGAGAGTTTCAGTTTGGAGCTGGCTGGGGAACATGGAGGAAGCGGCCCCCCTTTTGGAGCTGTGGGGTAAAACGCAGGGAGCCCCAGGCTGGGGTCTAAGCTCCCTGCCCCCCGGAAGGACCCGCCTGAGGGGTCCTGGATGTACTGACAAGCTCTGGTTGGACTGTGTTCCTGGCATCTCTAATAAACCTTCTGTTCTACTGGCTGGCTGAGACTCCCAGTGAATCCGGGGAAGAGGGGTGCAGGGCCGGACTCCCCCACACTCCGTGACACCCACACCCCCCACCCCTCCCTGAGCCCCCCTGCCCCCAGCCATCCCCCCCCAGCCCTCAGCCACGCCCCCCGCTTCTCCCTAGCCCCCGAAGCCAGTCCCCCGTTGGTCCCAGTCCCTCTCACCGGGCTGTGGAGGGCCGGTGCCCCCCAAACACCAGCAGGGCGCGGGAGGGCGGGTGGAAGACCATGGAGTGCCCGGCGGCAGCGGGCGCCTTCCCCCCGGCGGGCACGACGCGCTCCCACTGCCACCGCTCCAGATGGAAGCGGAACATCTGCGAGGAGAAGACGTCCACGGCGGTGCGGCCTGCGGGGGGGAGCAGGGTTAACGCAGGAACCCAGGCGTCCCGGCTCCCAGCCCCGTCCCTCTAGCCCCCGCTCCCCTCCCGGAGCCGGGCAGGGAACCCCAGGCGTCCCGGCTCCCAGCCCCGTCCCTCTAGCCCCCGCTCCCCTCCCGGAGCCGGGCAGGGAACCCAGGCGTCCCGGTTCCCAGCCCCGCCAATCTAGCCCCCGCTCCCCTCCCGGAGCCGGGGAGGGAACCCAGGCGTCCCGGCTCACAGCCCCGTCCCTCTAGCCCCCGCTCCCCTCCCGGAGCCGGGCAGGGAACCCAGGCGTCCCGGCTCACAGCCCGCGTCTCACCTCCGAAGACGTAGAGCCACATGTCCACCACGGCTGCGGCGTGGCTGGCCAGGCCGGGGGGCGGGGAGCCCGTGCCGTTGGGGGGGGCCAGCTCCAGCCAGCGCCCCTCGTGGGGTCGGTACATCCAGACGTCGCTGGCCAAGAAGCCGTCGGCCAGTTCCCCGCCGCAGAGCACCAGGGAGCCCTGCCAGGCCACGGCGACGTGGGAGTGACGGGCGGCCTGCGGGGGGAGACGGGGTCAGCGCACGGGGTGGGGGGGACACACCACCGCGGGGAGGTGGGGGAGAGACGGGGTCAGTGCAGGGGGCGGGGAGGCGGGGTCAGGGCAGGGGGGAGGGAGGCGGGGTCAGGGCAGGGGGCGGGGGACACACCACCGCGGGCAGGGGTGACACTCTGTGGCTGACGGCCCTACACCAGCAGCTGCCCAGGCTGATGCACTCGCTACACCCCACGCTGGGCCCCACACAACTGCCTAACAGGGGGCCCCCTGGGCAGGGGAGCTGCACAGGGGGCATGTACCAGGGGTCGGATATACTGGGGGGGGCCACATATCGGGGAGGAGGGGCACGGGGGGGGGATGTGCGGGGGGGGGGGGGGAGACGTACCAGGGAGGGGGAAACGGGGAGGGGGATGGATGTATGGGGGGGCGCAGGGGGGGAGGGGAGCATGGGGGGGGGGGATGTACGGGGTGGGGGGGACGTACTGGGGAGGGGGAAACAGGGGAGGATGTACGGGGGGCACGGAGGGGGATGTACGGGGGGGACACTTACTGGGGAGGGGGATGGATGTATGGGGAGGCGCGGGGGGGGATGTACGGGGGTGGGGGACGTACCGGGGAGGGGGAAACGGGGAGGGGGATGGATGTATGGGGGGGACGTACTGGGGAGGGGGAAACAGGGGAGGATGTACGGGGGGGCACGGAGGAGGATGTACGGGGGGGACATACTGGGGAGGGGGATGGATGGATGGATGGGGGGGAACCGGGGGAGGATGTACGGGGGGGTACGGAGGGGGATGTACGGGGGGGACACGTACCGGGGAAGGGGATGGATGTATGGGGGGGGCGCAGGGGGGGATGTACGGGGGTGGGGGACGTACCGGGGAGGGGGATGGATGTATGGGGGGGGCGCAGGCGGGGGATGTACGGGGGGGCACGGAGGAGGATGTACGGGGGGGGGACATACTGGGGAGGGGGATGGATGGATGGATGGGGGGGAGCAGGGGGGGATGTACGGGGTGGGGGGACGTACCGGGGAGGGGGGATGGATGTATGGGGGGGGACGCAGGTGGGGGGGGTTGTACGGGGGTGGGGGACGTACCGGGGAGGGGGATGGATGTAAGGGGGGGACGCAGGGGGGGGGATGTATGGGGGTGGGGGATGTACCGGGGAGGGGGAAACGGGGAGGGGGATGGATGTATAGGGGGGTTACAGGGGGGGAGGGGAGCATGGGGGGATGTCCGGGGTGGGGGGACGTACTGGGGAGGGGGAAACAGGCGAGGATGTACGGGGGCACGGAGGGGGATGTACGGGGGGGACACTTACTGGGGAGGGGGATGGATGTATGGGGGGGAACGCAGGGGGGGGATGTACGGGGGTGGGGGACATACCGGGGAGGGGGATGGATGTATGGGGGGGCGCGGGGGGGGATGTACGGGGGTGGGGGACGTACCGGGGAGGGGGATGGATGTATGGGGGGGACGCAGGGGGGGGGATGTAGGGGGGGGGGGGGACGTACCGGGGAGGGGAATGGATGTATGGGGGGGCGCGGGGGCGGTTGTACGGGGGTGGGGGACGTACTGGGGAGGGGGATGGATGTATGGGGGGGCGCAGGGGGGGGATGTACGGGGGTGGGGGACGTACTGGGGAGGGGGATGGATGTATGGGGGGGCGCAGGGGGGGGATGTACGGGGGTGGGGGACGTACCGGGGAGAGGGATGGATGTATGGGGGGGACGCAGGGGGGGGATGTACGGGGGTGGGGGACGTACTTGGGAGGGGGATGGATGTATGGGGGGCGCAGGGGGGGATGTACGGGGGTGGGGGACGTACCGGGGAGAGGGATGGATGTATGGGGGGGACGCAGGGGGGGGATGTACGGGGGTGGGGGACGTACTGGGGAGGGGGATGGATGTATGGGGGGGCGCAGGGGGGGGATGTACGGGGTGGGGGACGTACCGGGGAGGGGGATGGATGTATGGGGGGGCGCAGGGGGGGGATGTACGGGGGTGGGGGACCTACCGGGGAGGGGCTCAGCACCCGGCGCTGCCACAGGTTGGAGGTGAAGTTGTAGGAGACGAGGTCGCCCAGAGCCGTGTTCAAGTCCAGCCCTTGGGGAGCAGAGCAGCTGTGAGGGGGGGGCCCCAAACGCCTGCCCCTCCCCCCCCGCACCCCCATCCCCACCACGCCCTGCACCCCTTCCCCACCCAACCTTCCCCCCACCCTGCCCCCATTGGACCCCGTCCCCACCCTGCCCCACCTCCCGTCAACCCCACTGCATCCCCCACCCACCCTGCACCAGGTCCCCACATCCCCACCCTGCACCGCCCACGGTTCCCCCCCCGCAGCAGTGTCTCTGACCCCCGAAGATGTAGAGCACCCCGGTGGGGGGCAGGACGGCGCCGGCGGCAGCGGTGCGGGGCCGGAAGTGGGGGTCGCTGGAGCTGACGTTGTACCAGCGCCCGGCGCCCTGGTTCTCGCCCAGCGCCAGGTCACAGGCCTCGCCCACAAAGCCTGGCTGGCACCAGCACCGATCCGACTCCTGCGGGGACAGACAGATGGACCGAGGGTCCCGGCTCACAGACCCCCCCAGCCCCGGGTCCCGGCCCCTCCTCCTGTCACATCACCTCCGTTCCCGGGGGAGGGAGAGCGGGGGGTGGGGGGAGAGTCTCACTTAACTGGTGGCAGGGGGTCACGGGGGGGGGGGCATGGGGGGCAGCAGGGGGCTCAGGGGGGGCTCAGGGAGCAGTGGGGGTCTCAGGGGGGGCTCACCGGGTCGCAGGCCCCGTGGCCCAGGCAGGAGCTCTCGCAGGGGGGCTCAGGGGGGGCAGTGGGGGTCTCAGGGGGGGCTCAGGGGGCAGTGGGGTCTCAGGGGGGGCTCACCGGGTCGCAGGCCCCGTGGCCCAGGCAGGAGCTCTCGCAGGGGGGCTCAGGGGGGGCAGTGGGGGTCTCAGGGGGGGCTCAGGGGGCAGTGGGGTCTCAGGGGGGGCTCACCGGATCGCAGGCCCCGTGGCCCAGTGCAGGGGCTCTCGCAGGGGGGCTCAGGGGGCAGTGGGGGATTCAGGGGGGGCAGTGGGGGGCTCAGGGGGGGCTCACCGGGTCGCAGGCCCCGTGGCCCAGGCAGGGGCTCTCGCAGGGGGGCTCAGGGGGCAGTGGGGGATTCAGGGGGGCTCAGGGGGGGCTCAGGGGGCAGTGGGGGGCTCGGGGGGGCTCACCGGGTCGCAGGCCCCGTGGCCCAGGCAGTAGCTCTCGCAGGGGGGCTCAGGGGGAAGTGGGGGGTTCAGGGGGGCTCAGGGGGCAGTGGGGGGCTCAGGGGGGGCAGTGGGGGTCTCAGGGGGGCTCAGGGGGCAGTGGGAGGCTCAGGGGTGGCTCACCGGGTCGCAGGCCCCGTGGCCCAGGCAGGAGCTCTCGCAGGGGGGCTCAGGGGGCAGTGGGGGGTTCAGGGGGGCAGTGGGGGGTTCAGGAGGGGCTCAGGGGGCAGTGGGGGGCTCGGGGGGCAGTGGGGGGCAGTGGGGGGTTCAGGGGGGCAGTGGGGGGCTCAGGGGCAGTGGGGGGCTCGGGGGGGCTCACCGGGTCGCAGGCCCCGTGGCCCAGGCAGGAGCTCTCGCAGGGGGTCTCAGGGGGGGCAGGGGGGGTCTCAGGGGGCTCAGGGGCAGTGGGGGGCTCAGGGGGGGCTCACCGGGTCGCAGGCCCCGTGACCCAGGCAGGAGCTCTCGCAGGGGGGCTCAGGGGGGGCAGTGGGGGGTTCAGGGGGGGCAGTGGGGGGCTCGGAGGGCAGTGGGGGGCTCGGGGGGGCTCACCGGGTCGCAGGCCCCGTGGCCCAGGCAGGAGCTCTCGCAGGGGCGCTTGGCGCAGTCCGGCCCCCCCCAGCCGGGCTGGCAGTGGCACTGGCCGTGGGGCTGGCAGGCGCCGTGGCCGGAGCAGCCGTGGGGACAGAGCGAGACCCGGTAGCTGGCGTTGAATCCCAGCAGGTTGTAGTTGGCGTCGCTGAACAGGTGCAGCAACATCTGGGTGGGGGGAGATGGGGTCAAACACACGGGCCCCCCCGAGCCCCGTAACCCCTCCACTGACCCTCCTACCCCCCCCCGAGCCCCATAACCACCCCACTGACCCTCCTACCCCCCGAGCCCCGTAACCCCCCCACTGACCCTCCTACCCCCCCCAGAGCCCATAACCCCCCCACTGACCCTCCTACCCCCCCGAGCCCCGGAACCCCCCCACTAACCCTCCTACCCCCCCCGAGCCCCGGAACCCCCCCACTGACCCTCCTACCCCCCCCCGAGCCCCATAACCCCCCACTGACCCTCCTACCCCCCCCGAGCCCCGTAACCCCCCCACTGACCCTCCTACCCCCCCAGAGCCCCGGAACCCCCCCAGCCTCCCTCCTACCCCACCCAGAGCCCCGGAACCACCCCACTGACCCTCCTACCCCCCCGAGCCCCGGAACCCCCCCCCGCCCCCTCCTACCCCCTAGACCCCAGTAACCCCCCCACTGACCCTCCTACCCCCCCCCGAGCCCCGTAACCCCCCCACTGACCCTCCTACCCCCCCCCGAGCCCCGTAACCCCCCCACTGACCCTCCTACCCCCCGAGCCCCGGAACCCCCCCACTGACCCCTCCTACCCCCCCGAGCCCCGGAACACCCCCCTGCCTCCCTCCTACCCTCCAGAGCCCGGAACCCCCCCCAGCCTCCCTCCTACCCTCCCAGAGCCCCGGGAACCCCCCCACACCTCCCTCCTACCCCCCCGAGCCCCCTAACCACCCCACTTACCCTCCTACCCCCCCAGAGCCCCGTAACCACCCCACTGACCCTCCTACCCCCCCGAGCCCCGGAACACCCCCCCAGCCTCCCTCCTACCCCCCTGACCCCAGTAACCCCCCCACTCTCTCTCCTACCCTCCGAGAGCCCCAGAACCGCCCCCTCCTACCCTCCCAGAGCCCCGGAACCCCCCCAGCCTCCCTCCTACCCTCCCAGACCCCAGTAACCCCCCCACTCTCCCTCCTACCCCCCCGACCCCAGTAACCCCCCCACTCTCTCTCCTACCCTCCCAGAGCCCTGGAACGCCCCCCCAGCCTCCCTCCTACCCATGCACCCAGGGCCCTGACCCCCCCCCCCCCCACCCCAGTAACCCCCTGTGACTGAGTAGAGAGTGAGGTGGATTCAACCTGGGAGGTTTGTGGGGGAGGTTCCCTGGGACCTGCGGCATTGCATTAGGAAAGGGAGACTTTACCTGGGGCTGTAACATGAGCCAGGAAGGGGGTTGGGAGGTGACACCTTTGGCTGGGAGAACGGACAAAAGGCGAGAGGAGGGGCCCCGGGGGGAGGGGAAGAGCCTCCTGGAGTTTTTGTCTGTGTGTTTTCAGTTTGGAGCTGGCTTGGGAAGAGGAGGGGAGGGGGGCAGACAGGGTCTGGCCTCCCTGCCCCATTTGGAGCTGTGGGGGCGAAATGCAGGGAGCCCCTGGCTGGGGTCTAAGCTCCCTGCCCCCCGGAAGGGCCCGACTGAGGGGTCCTGGATGTACTGACAAGCTCTGGTTGGACTGTGTTCCTGGCATCTCTACTAAACCTTCTGTTCTACTGGCTGGCTGAGACTCCCAGTGACTCGGGGAAGAGGGGTGCAGGGCCGGACTCCCCTATACTCCGTGACACCCCCACACACTTACCCTCCTACCCCCCCAGACCCCTGTAACTCCCCCAATCGCCGGCTCCATCCCACACAGTGCTGCCCGCAGCCCCGGGGTGGGGGGGTCACCTTGCCGGAGGTGGCCTCCAGGGGGGCGGGCAGGGTGCTGCCGCTCAGGCTGGCCAGCAGGGGGCAGCGCGGCGAGTCGCCGTCGTAGACGAAGAGGTAATCGTAGGTGCACTCGGTGTCCATGAACAGGAAGGTCAAGAGCACGCGGTGCCGGCTGCTGGGGGCTGGGGAGACGGGGCGGGGGTCAGACACGGGTCCCCACGGCTCCCAGCATGCACTGCGCTGCCCCCCAGGGCCCTGACCCCCCCCAGGGAGCACGGCTCCCAGCATGCACCACGGCGCCCCCCAGGGCCGTGTCCCCCCCGCAGGGACCACGGCTCCCAGCATGCACTGCGCTGCCCCCCAGGGCCCTGACCCCCCCCAGGGAGCACGGCTCCCAGCATGCACCACGGCGCCCCCCAGGGCCGTGTCCCCCCCGCAGGGACCACGGCTCCCAGCATGCACTGCGCTGCCCCCCAGGGCCCTGACCCCCCCGCAGGGACCACGGCTCCCAGCATGCACTGCGCTGCCCCCCAGGGCCCTGACCCCCACCCACGGGGAGCACAGCTCCCAGCATGCACTGCGCTGCCCCCCAGGGCCCTGTCCCCCCCCCGGGACCACGGCTCCCAGCATGCACTGCGCTGTCCCCCCAGGGCCTGACCCCCCCCAGGGAGCACGGCTCCCAGCATGCACTAAGCTGCCCCCCAGGGCCCTGACCCCCCCCAGGGAGCACGGCTCCCAGCATGCACTGCGCTGCCCCCCAGGGCCCTGACCCCCCCGCAGGGACCACGGCTCCCAGCATGCACTGCGCTGCCCCCCAGGGCCCTGACCCCCCCCAGGGAGCACGGCTCCCAGCATGCACTGCGCTGCCCCCCAGGGCCCTGACCCCCCCCCAGGGACCACGGCTCCCAGCATGCACTAAGCTGCCCCCCAGGGCCCTGACCCCCCCCCAGGGAGCACGGCTCCCAGCATGCACTGCACTGCCCCCCAGGGCCCTGACCCCCCCGCAGGGACCACAGCTCCCAGCATGCACCACGGCGCCCCCCAGGGCCCTGACCCCCCCCCCAGGGAGCACAGCTCCCAGCATGCACCACGGCGCCCCCCAGGGCCCTGACCCCCCCGCAGGGACCACAGCTCCCAGCATGCACCACGGCGCCCCCCAGGGCCCTGACCCCCCCGCAGGGACCACGGCTCCCAGCATGCACTGCGCTGCCCCCTAGGGGCCCTGACCCCCCCGCAGGGACCACAGCTCCCAGCATGCACTGCGCTGCCACCCAGGGCCCTGACCCCCCCCCCACAGGGAGCACGGCTCCCAGCATGCACCACAGCGCCCCCCCAGGACCCTGACCCCCCCGCAGGGACCACGGCTCCCAGCATGCACTGCGCTGCCCCCCAGGGCCCTGACCCCCCCCCAGGGACCACGGCTCCCAGCATGCACTAAGCTGCCCCCCAGGGCCCTGACCCCCCCCCAGGGAGCACGGCTCCCAGCATGCACTGCACTGCCCCCCAGGGCCCTGACCCCCCCGCAGGGACCACAGCTCCCAGCATGCACCACGGCGCCCCCCAGGGCCCTGACCCCCCCCCCAGGGAGCACAGCTCCCAGCATGCACCACGGCGCCCCCCAGGGCCCTGACCCCCCCGCAGGGACCACAGCTCCCAGCATGCACCACGGCGCCCCCCAGGGCCCTGACCCCCCCGCAGGGACCACGGCTCCCAGCATGCACTGCGCTGCCCCCTAGGGCCCTGACCCCCCCGCAGGGACCACAGCTCCCAGCATGCACTGCGCTGCCACCCAGGGCCCTGACCCCCCCCCCACAGGGAGCACGGCTCCCAGCATGCACCACAGCGCCCCCCCAGGACCCTGACCCCCCCGCAGGGACCACAGCTCCCAGCATGCACCACGGCGCCCCCCAGGGCCCTGACACCCCGCAGGGATCATGGCTCCCAGCATGCACTGCGCTGCCCCCCAGGGCCCTGACCCCCCCCCAGGGAGCACGGCTCCCAGCATGCACTGCGCTGCCCCCCAGGGCCCTGACCCCCCCCAGGGACCACGGCTCCCAGCATGCACTGCGCTGCCCCCCAGGGCCCTGACCCCCCCCCCCAGGGAGCACGGCTCCCAGCATGCACCACAGCGCCCCCCAGGGCCCTGACCCCCACCCACGGGGAGCACAGCTCCCAGCATGCACTGCGCTGCCCCCCAGGGCCCTGTCCCCCCCCCAGGGACCACGGCTCCCAGCATGCACTGCGCTGCCCCCCAGGGCCCTGACCCCCCCCCCCCAGGGAGCACGGCTCCCAGCATGCACTGCGCTGCCCCCCAGGGCTCTGACCCCCACCCACGGGGAGCACAGCTCCCAGCATGCACTGCGCTGCCCCCCAGGGCCCTGACCCCCCCGCAGGGACCACAGCTCCCAGCATGCACTGCGCTGCCCCCCAGGGCTCTGACCCCCACCCACGGGGAGCACGGCTCCCAGCATGCACTGTGCTGCCCCCCAGGGCTCTGACCCCCCAGGCTTTCATTGATTTCAGCACCAGGCACGGGGGAGCCCAGCACCGGGTGCGGATCCGGGCGCGGGGAGCCCAGCACCAGGGGCCCAGCACCGGGCACGGATCTGGGCCCAGAGGGGAGGTCCCCTCCCCTCCCTGCCCCTGCTGGAGGCCCCCATTTGTGCGGCCCGGGGTGGCGCCGGCCCCAGTGGCATTGCTGGGGACTCGTGTGCGGCTGCTGCCCCCCACGTGCCCCCCACGTGCCCCCCACGTGCCCCACCTTCGATCAGCCACTCGCAGTTCCCGTTCACAGAGTAGTTGCCGGGCCCGTCGCTGACGAACCCCTCGGGGCCCCGCAGCACCTGGCGCTGCCCCTTGCAGTCGCCGGCGCCGGCCCAGTGGGCCCCGCTCAGCGCCAGGGCCAGCCCCAGCAGCAGGCCGGGGCTGCGGGAGGGGGGCTGGGCGCCGTCCATCCGGCTCAGCGGGGCTCGGGGGGCTCCATGCGCCAACCTGTGCGGGGAGACGGGGGTCAGGGCGCGACAGTGCGGTGACCCCCTCCCCTCCCCCGGGTACGGCCCCAGGACGACTCCCCCATCCCCTCCCCCGGGTACGGCCCCAGGACGACTCCCCCTCCCCTCCCCTCCCCTCCCCCGGGTACGGCCCTGGGACTGACCCCAGGAGCGGGCAGATCACTAGGTGTGCGGGGGGGCACGGGGGGGAGCACGGGGGGTATCCTATGGGGGCTGGGCTTATAGCACAGGGAGCCCGGGGGGGCCAATGGGGCCATGGGGGGCACTTAGGGGGGTCTGCGTGGGGCGCGCTGTAGTGGGTACCGGGCGGGCAGGAGGGACTGGGGGGGTCTATAGTGGCTGGTAGGGGTGGGGAGTCTATAGGGGCCCAGGGCCGGTGTGTGGGACTGGGGGGCTATAGGGGCCCGGTGGGGGCAGGGGACTGGTGTGGGGGGGGGCCCAGGGGTGTTTATAGGGGCCGGGGGGTTGGGGGGTATAGGGGCCCAGTGGGGGCGTGGGGCCGTTGTGTGGGGGCGGGGCCAGGGGTGTTTATAGGGGCGGGGGCAGCGGGGGGTTGGGGTCTATAGGGGCCGGGGGCAGCGGGGGGTTTGGGGGCTATAGGGGCGGGGGGCCTATAGGGTCCGGGGGCAGCGGGGGGTTTGGGGGCTATAGGGGCGGGGGGGCTATAGGGGACCGGTCTCTCTCTCACCCGCTCGCGCTGCCCGTGGCGGACTCCGGGCCGGGAGCAGCGAGACGCGGGGCTAGAGCGGCGCGCGGAACCATAGAGCGGGCGGGGCAGTGCGGCGGGAGGGGCCCGGCCCGGCCGCTCTGGAATCCCGTCTCGCTGGTTCCGGCCCGAGGGTCGCTCTGGGTCTGTCCAGCGCCTGGGCCCTGAGCTCCGGCGGAAGCTCTCGGCGCTACCGTAATACACCGTGTATTACTACGTCAATACACCCCGCCCCCTATTACTACCGTAATACACGGCAACGGGCCGCTGGAGCCGGGAGTTCCCAGCCCAACACTAGGTCCAGAGCCCCCCCCGCCCCCCCGCCCAGCCATAAGCACGTCACCGGTCATTCCCCGCTCACCGCACGGGGCGTTAACTCTGAACCCTACTGAAGACAGGCGGCCCCTCGAACTACAACCCGCCCCTGCTCCCCCCCGAACTACAACCGGCCCCTGCTCCCCCCCGAACTACAACCGGCCCCTGCTCCCCCCCCCAAACTACAACCGGCCCCTGCTCCCCCCGAACTACAACCGGCCCCTGCTCCCCCCCCCCCAAACTACAACTGGCCCCTGCTCCCCCCCCCAAACTACAACCGGCCCCTGCTCCTCTCCCGCGTTAGCGGGAAGGGGGCTGTGTACGGATGAACGGTGCAGCCGGCCAAAGGGACCCAGACACACACACACACCCCCCCCATGAGACTCGGGCCCAGGCTCCACCCGGCCCTTGGACTAATATAGGTCCAGCCCAGAAGTGATAACGCTGGATCACCAGAGCAGGAGCTCCCGGGTCCTCCAGCCGGGGGCACAGAGGGCCCAACACCCCCGCCCCACACGCACTGCGGGCCCCGCCCCACACGCACTGCGGGCCCCGCCCCACACACACTGCGAGCCCCCGCCCCACGCGCACTGCGGCCCCCGCCCCACACGCACTCTGGCCCCCCGCCCCACGCGCACTGCGAGCCCCCGCCCCACACACACTGCGAGCCCCCGCCCCACGCGCACTGCGGCCCCCGCCCCACACGCACTCTGGCCCCCCGCCCCACGCGCACTGCGAGCCCCCGCCCCACGCGCACTGCAAGCCCCCGCCCCACGCGCACTGCGGGGCCCCGCCCCACATGCACTGCGGCCCCCGCCCCACGCGCACTGCGAGCCCCTGCCCCACACACACTGCAGCCCCCGCCCCACACACACTGCAGCCCCCACCCCACGCGCACTGTGAGCCCCCGCCCCACACACACTGCAGCCCCCGCCCCACACACACTGCACAGTCCAATAGAAACACGAGAATCCTCTTTATTTTGGCAAAAACAACTCCAGAAATCTCCAGCGTCGGGCGTCAGAATCTGTGGCACTGAGGGGGGGGCCGAGGAGTCGGGGGGGAATGACTCGGGGGGGCACAGGGAGCTGGGGGGGTTGACTGGGTGGGGGATGACCATGGTGGGGAGTG
Source organism: Chelydra serpentina (assembly GCA_037349315.1). Taxonomy (NCBI): domain Eukaryota; kingdom Metazoa; phylum Chordata; order Testudines; family Chelydridae; genus Chelydra; species Chelydra serpentina. The sequence goes on along the minus strand of JBAIAC010000481.1, from coordinate 72,039 downwards.
GTAACGAGAACACTGCCCCCCCACACACACTTGATAGGCGCCAGGAGAGGGGAGGGGCGGGCGGGGGTTGGGGCCCCAGCCGATGCTGATAGCGGGGGGAGGGGGCTCCTAGGCCTGCTGGGGGGTCAGTCCCCATGTTCATTCAGTCCCAGCCCCCCACACACACACTGGGGGGTGAAGGGACGCTCCCACGGGAGGACATTCACCCCCCCCCACTCCACCCCAGCCAGTGCAGGCCGGGGGAGCCGTGCTGGGGGGCAGCCCATGGGGTCACTGGGGGTCGGGAGGGAGGTGTGAAGGAGCTACCCGGGAGGAAGGGGGTACTTGGATGGGGAGGGGGGCCTATAGGGCAGACTCTGGGGATGGGCCCCTAGACGGGTCGTGCGCCCCCCGAGTGCATGCTGAAGTACTCGGTGTAGCCATTGGGGGGGTGCAGCTGGGGAGCCTGTAGCTGGTATGGGGGGGGCTGGCTCTCGCCCCCCGGGGGGGGTTTCAGCAGCACGTGGGGCCGGCTCAGCTCTGACGTCGTCACCACACATCTCGGGGTCGTGCTCCGCTCGGCCGGCGTCTCCTCCACCTGCTTTCGCGCCTGGGGGCAGAACCGAGGGGTCAGAGCCTGGGGGGCGCAAGCCTCGGTATACAGGGACCCCTGGGCCAGCACTGGGACGGAGCCCCTCTGGGGCGCGGCAGGGGGCTGGTTACCGGGGTCCTCGCTGGGGCAGGGCAGGCAGCTAGTTATCCAGGGTCCCCCGGGGCAGGGGGCCGGGTGGACAGGGACAGGGAATTTGCACAGGACCCCTGGTTTGGGGCCGGTTATCCGAGGACCCCCCTAGTTTGGGGCCAGTTATCCATGGACCCCCCTGGGCTGGGGGGCCAGGTGGACAGGGAGAGGGGCTGTTCGCACAGGACCCCTGGTTTGGGGCCGGTTAGCCGGGGACCCCCGCGGGGCAGGGGGCCGGGTGGACTGGGACAGGGACAGGCAGGGCAGGGGCTATTCGCCCAGCCCCCGTCTCTCACGTTGGCGGCGCCCCCCGCCGGGCCCTGGGGGATGGAGAAGAGCTCGGTGAAGTTGGGGACGGAGTCGCTGATGAAGGTGACGTTGCCGTAGACGTGGTGGGGGAACTTGGTGCCGGGCGCCCCCTCCTCCACGATGCCGATCTGCGAGGTGCGCACGTGGTATGGGAAGTTCTTGTTGGCCGCCGAGGGGCGCGTCATGATCTGGGGGGCGGAGGGGTCAGTGCTGGGGAGCAGGGCAGAGCCCACGGGAACCCCCGGGAACCCCCGCCCTCCGCCCGTCAGGAGCCCAGAGCATGCTGGGAGCAGGGCAGAACCCATGGGAACCCCCGGGAACCCCCGCCCATCAGGAGCCCAGAGCATGCTGGGGGCAGGGCAGAGCCCACGGGGACCCCCGGGAACCTCCGCCCGTCAGGAGCCCAGAGCATGCTGGGAGCAGGGCAGAGCCCACGGGGACCCCCAGGAATCCCCGCCCGTCAGGAGCCCAGAGCATGCTGGGAGCAGGGCAGAACCCATGGGAACCCCCAGGAACCCCCGCCCGTCAGGAGCCCAGAGCATGCTGGGAGCAGGGCAGAGCCCACGGGAACCCCCACCCTCCCCCGTCAGGAGCCCAGAGCATGCTGGGGGCGGGGGGGGCTCCGTCACCGAGACGTGTCGCTCACGTCCACCCCACGTTAGGGCTGTGTTCGCCCCAGGCCCCGGACGTTTTTCTCTCCGCGGTGTCCGTAGGGGACCGGCTCCGGCACCCTCAGGAGCGGCGCCCGCATGGTGCGGTATAAGGGACGCCGCCCGCTCCCCCCACCCTCGGTTCCTTCTTGCCGGGAACTCCCGAGAGCGGGGCAGGCAGGCGGGTCGTGGAATGGACGCGAGCAGCGTCTCGCCGGTCACCAGAACCGGTCACTGCCCTGTCTTCCCCCGGTGCTCTGCCGAGCCCAGCCTCGCCCCTGGCCTGCGTGTAACGCCCCGGGACCGTGCGAACCGAGGACCACGGCACGGCCCTGCCGATGTCCAGGACCCGGGTCTGGTCCATCTGGAGATCCTCTGCGAGGACACCGGGGGCCCCTCCCTCCCGCCCACGGCCATGATGAAGAGCTGGGTGGGCCTGCGGAAGGGCTTGGTACGCTCCAGGGCACGGCCGGCGTCCAAGGTGTCCGGCCGCCTCTCCTCAGCAGCCCAGTGCGGCTGGGACCCGGCCCCAGCAGGAAGACGTCCTGGCCGACGTGGCGAGAGGACGCAGCTGCCCCAGGGACGGTGACGTTCCAGGACAGCTGCAGCGCCTAGGCCGGGAGGCCTGTGAGCCCAGCAAGGACCAGACCGAGGTCCCGTTGAGGGTCCTGGTTCCGAACCGCTGGGAAGAACCTCTGGAGACCCCTTAGGAGCCTGACCGACCTCTCGCGTGAGAACAGCCATTTCCCCTGGACCTGTGGGTGAAAGGCCGAGATGGCCGCTAGATGGGGGGGCGAGGCCCCAGTTCCTGGGGTGGAGCAGGTGCATCGGGGCAATGCTCCACTCCGGTGCCCCGTGGGAGAACCTCGTGCACTCCCGGAGGACTTGCTGCCCCTCCCTAGAGCAGGTCCGTTCCGCTGGGTGCAGCCACGCCCGTCCACGCCACGAGGCGAGGTTTGGGTGCCGAAGCAGCGTGGGCGCAGCCACGCCGGGGCGCCCATGACGACCTGTGCTCTGTCCCTCTCGATCTTTGGCAGGACCCGGCCGAGTGGCGGGAACGTGTACACCAGCTCCCCCCACCCGGCAGAAGAAAGGCGTCCGAGGGGGCACCTGCTAGGCCCTGCAGGGAGCAGAGCTGATGACGCTCCGGAGGCGAACAAGCCCCCGCGGGGAGCTCCCCGCCTCTGGACGAGCGTCTGGGCCACCTGCAGAGGGAGCGCCCGCTCGTGGTGAGAGAGGGTCCCCCATGCCGGGGAGAGTGAGGCAGAGCTCTGCCGATGTAGAACGTGGCAGCCGGGTTGTCCGGCAGCGCCCGCACCGCTTTGCCCGTCAGGGGTGGCAGGAAGACCCCGACCCTGACGTTCATGTGCAACGCCAGCGCCTTGGGCCCGGGACGACCCCCAGCCGAGCTCGGGGGCCTCGGAAATCAGGGGGGCCGGGGGGCATGGAACGGTGCTCCGCGTAGGACCGCGCTCGGGTCGGCCCGCCGGCACAGAGAGCTAAGTGCCCGTGGGGGGATCGTGACGAGCTTGTCCAGGTGATCTCCGGACGGGGAACAGACCGTTGAGAGTCACGGCTGGGGGCCGCAGCCTGAGCCTTGCGTGGCCGACATCAGCGTGTGGGGAGTGGGGAGCGGGTGGATTGACCGGGGAATGTCGTCTGGTTTTACTGGGGCTGTCTGCAGTGGGGGTGGGAGACAGAGACCTGAGCTGGCACCTGAGCCAGGAGGGGGTGGGGCCAGGTGACACCTTTGCCCAGGAAACTGGACAAAGGGGAGAGGAGGAGCTTGGGGGGGAGAGAGCCGGCTGGGGGGGCTTTGGTTTCAGTTTGGAGCTGTGGGGTGGAACGCAGGGAGCCCCAGGCTGGGGTCTAAGCTCCCTGCCCCCTAGAAGGGCCCGACTGAGGGGTCCTGGTTGTACCTACAAGCTCTGTTTTAGGCTGTGTTCCTATTGTCCAATAAACCTGCCGTGTTACTGGCTGGCGGAGTCCCGGGGAATCCCAGGGGACGGGTGCACGGTGCTGATCCCCCACACTCTGTGGCACGCAGCCATGTGGCCTGGTAGCCGGCGGCAGCCCCGGGCCGTGGTGAGAGGGAATGCGGAGAGCCCGGTGTGACGGAGTAGAGAGCGAGATGGATCTGACCTGAGAGGCTGCATCGGGACAGGCTGCATTGGGAATGCGAGACTTTACCTGAGGCTGTAACATGAGCCAGGACAGGGCTTGGGAGGTGACACCTTTGGCTGGGAGAATGGACAGGCGGAGAGGAGGGGCCCCGGGGGAGGGGAAGAGAGGCTGCTGGAGGTTTGGCTTTTTGTTTTCAGTTTGGAGCTGGCTTGGGAAGAGGAGGGGAGGGGGGCAGACAGGGTCTGGCCTCCCGGCCCCGTTTGGAGCTGTGGGGTGAAATGCAGGGAGCCCCCAGGCTGGGGTCTAAGCTCCCTGCCCCCCGGAAGGACCCGACTGAGGGGTCCTGGATGTACTGACAAGCTCTGGTTGGACTGTGTTCCTGGCATCTCTAATAAACCTTCTGTTCTACTGGCTGGCTGAGACTCCCCGTGACTCCGGGGAAGAGGGGTGCAGGGCCGGACTCCCCTATACTCCGTGACACCCGGCGAGGAGATCCACCATCGTGCGGAACCTGGCGGGGGGCAGGGAGGCTCTGGCACAGGTGAACTTTGCCCTCTGCGCCGGAACTACTGTGCGTTTCCCCTCGTTTATCACCGGGCCAGGGCGCGGCGCGCGGCTCGCCATACTGCGAACCGGAGGGGCCCTTGAGCAGCCAGTCCTCGGGATACGGATAAATGCGAATTTCTCGGCATCTGCCGACAGGCACTTGGCAAACCCCCTTGGTGCCCACACGGGAGCAGTGCACACTAGTAGTGAGCAGAGCCGGTGGTGAAACGCAGGAAGCGTCTGTGCCCGTCAAATGTCGCTGTGCGGAAATACGTGTCCTGCAAGTCGAGGGCGGCGAACCCATCCCCCGGGGGCAGGGCGGGGATGACGGGGGCCAGGGAGACCAGGGGCAACTTCTTGAGATACCCGTTGGGGTCTCGCAGGTCCAGGATGGGTCTGAGCCCCCGCCGGCCTTCGGAACCAGAAAGTAACAGGAGTAAAACCCCTTCCCCCTGTGGGGTAGAGGGACTTCCTCCCAGCTCCCGCCTGCAGAAGGCCCTGCCCCTCCTGCCGAAGCAGGCTCCCGTGAAGGGGGACGGGAGGGAGGGGGATAGAAATACAGTGGAGGATGTAACCCGGAGCCCCAGAACTGAGGACATTGGTGCGCAGGGCTAGAGGCTCGGGAAGGGGACGGGCGGCGGGAGAAGTGGTGGGTTTCCAGGAGCCAGGCCGCTCGGGCGCATCCGCCAAACGCCGGGTGGAGCAGGACCGCGCCGAGCTCCAGGGCTGCTGCGGCTCAAACCGCTCCCGGGACGGGCCCGGGGCCGAGGGTCCGCGAGCCCTTCCAGCCCTGCAGCCGGGATCCGTGTGCTCCCCTCACTGCCTGGTCCCGGCTGGAAACCAGCAGCACCCGCCGCCCTCGGCCACAATCGCCTGGAACGCGCTCCCGGGACCCTCCGCCAGCGAGCCGGAGACCGTGGCCAGATGCTGAAATGATTCGTCCTCGAGCCTCCGGCTGCGGGGGGCCAATGAATCAAGCCTCTATGCGTCCTTATTTTGGGGAGTGGCTCCCGGCCGACACCACCACCGAGCTCGGGGCCGGCTGCGGAGACAAGGACTCGCACCCCTTCGCGGGGACCTCTTGCCCTCTGCCTGCTTAGAACTGGGGGGCAGGCAGGAGGGGGTTTGCCACAAGGATTGCGTGATTTGGCTCCCCCTTTGTGCACCAGCAGGGCCACCCCTGCCGGGGTCGCTGAGCTGAGCACGTCGAAAAGGGGGCCCGAGGGCTCCCCCAGCTCCAAGTCTGCAGCGAGTCGACCCTCGTTAAAAGTTCCTGGCGTGGCCCTGTGGGACCGTGAGCAGGGCCGGTAATGGCCTTATCCGGGGAGGAGGGAGCAGGAGTGGGTGGTTTTGTCACCCCCGAGACCTGCTCCAAGGACCCTCCGTCAAGGTCGGGCCGACCAGACGGGTCTTTTGCACGGTCGTATCCGTGTCCAAAGGCGGCGAGGGGCCGGGGCTGAGGGGTTCCCCTGTCCATGCGATGGCTGGGGAAACCCCCCGGGATCCCCCGGATGCCAGGGGTGGGACATTGGCCCTGGGGCACAGTAGGGGTGGCGGTGCCATGGAGGGCGTTGGTACGGCCGATGACCGACCTCGTCCCGCTGGTAGCGACTCCTGGCCCTCGTGGGGGACCAGGATGGTGCCGAGGCCGACGACTCACCACGGTCCCGCCGGTGCCGGCTCTGGAGCTCCGATTGGGACCTGCACAAGAGCACCAAGGTTCCCGGGACCGCCGGCTTCCCTCCCGGGACCGGTGCCGAACGCTCGGGGACAGCTACGGTGTTCCCAGTGCCGGGGTTTCGGGGATGGGCGCACCACAGCGGGCCTGCGCCTGGAGCCGGGCACTTCGCCGGGCTGGTCGCCCCGTTTCCGAGGCGTGGTGGCTCTGGGTGGGCGGGAGGCTCCTTGGGGTGAGCAGCGGTGCCGCACTGACGGGGACTGTGGGGAGGGTCCCCAGGCAGGCTTCCCCCGGACCGCGGTGCTGCCGGCACCAGTAGGGATATAATGTCCCTGTGCCACCCGCACGCATTCTGGGGTCGACGGCACCACCAGACGCCGGACTCCCGAGCTGCTGTCCGGTGTAGCAGATGCGTCCTGGGGTGGGTCCCGACTCCCTCACGGGGGTGACGAGCTGCCCCTCGCAGGCCTTTGCCCCTCTCCGTCCCTTCCCAGGAGGCGGGAGATGGACCGGCCCGGCCTTTCTTCGCTTTGCAGCCGGTGCCAGGGGCGGGGATCGACGCTGGTCCGAAGACGGAGCCGGTGGAACGCTCCGCATCGAAGCCACGGTGCTAGGAGCGGAGTCCGCGCGGGGGGTCCCGGTCAGAGCCGACTCCATGAGGAGCGCTCGGAGACGAATGTCCCGTTCTCTCTCCGTCCGAGGCTTGAAACGGTTCCAGCTTCGGCACTTGTCACTGCTGTGGGGGTCCCCCTAGCACCGTAAGCAGCGGCTGTGGGGCTGGGTCGCTCACTGGCCTCGGTTTCTGGCAACAGTCGCAGGGTTTGAAGCCCCAAGACGGGGCCGTACCCGTCCCTAGGCCCGTCCCGACTGGGGCGAACAACTAACCCACAAAGGGAAATATCCACCCACCGGGATACCTGCACCGGAGACGTTCCGAACAAACCCATCTGCACAAGGAGCTTTGCCGAAGCAGGGAACGTTCCGGCACCGGCGGCAAGGAGCCGAGGGTGGGGGGGGCCAGCGGCGCCCCTTATACCGCGCCGTGTGGGCGCCGCTCCAGAGGTGCCAGAGCCGGGAAAACTCCCAGCACCGGGGCACATGGCGAGCGCACCCCTACCGCGAATGGACAGGAGCAAGCACTCGACGACACGGCGTGCGCGTACGGGGGGTGGGGGACACGGGGGGCTCACCAGGAACACGGCGTGCGGGTACGGGGGGTGGGGGACACGGGGGGCTCACCAGGAACACGGCGTGCGCGTACGGGGGGTGGGGGACACGGGGGGCTCACCAGGAACACGGCGTGCGGGTACGGGGGGTGGGGGACACGGGGGGCTCACCAGGAACACGGCGTGCGGGTACAGGGGGTGGGGGACACGGGGGGCTCACCAGGAACATGGCGTGCACATATAGGGGGGTGGGGGACACGGGGGGCTCACCAGGAACATGGCGTGCGCGTACAGGGGGTGGGGGACACGGGGGGCTCACCAGGAACATGGCGTGCGGGTACAGGGGGTGGGGGACACGGGGGGCTCACCAGGAACACGGCGTGCGCGTACAGGGGGTGGGGGACACGGGGGCTCACCAGGAACATGGCGTGCGGGTACAGGGGGTGGGGGACACGGGGGGGGGCTCACCAGGAACACGGCGTGCGCGTACAGGGGGTGGGGGACACGGGGGGGGCTCACCAGGAACACGGCGTGCGCATACAGGGGGGTGGGGGACACAGGGGCTCACCAGGAACACGGCGTGCGCGTACAGGGGGTGGGGGACACAGGGGGGCTCACCAGGAACACGGCGTGCAGGTACAGGGGGTGGGGGACACGGGGGGGGCTCACCAGGAACACAGCATGTGCGTACGGGGGGGTGGGGAACACGGGGGGGGCTCACCAGGAACACGGCGTGCGCGTACAGGTGAATTCCCAGTTGGATCCCGTTGACAATTTTCTCGCGGGCCCAGCGGGGGATGCCGAAGTTGGCGATGAGCGCCGTGACCGGCACCGCGAAGAACCTGCAGGGGAGCGGGGGCGGGTGAGTGCACAGAACTCCCCCTCCCCCAGATCTTCCCATCCCCAAACCTATCCCCTCCCCCTTCCCCAGATCTTCCCACCCCCAAACCTATCCCCTCCCCCTCCCCCAGATCTCCCCACGCCCAAACGTATCCCCTCCCCCTCCCCCAGATCTTCCCACCCCAAAACCTATCCCCTCCCCCTCCCCCAGATCTCCCCACGCCCAAACCTATCCCCTCCCCCTCCCCCAGATCTCCCCACCCCCAAACCTATCCCCTCCCCCTCCCCCGGATCTCCCCACCCCCAAACCTATCCCCTCCCCCTCCCCCGGATCTCCCCACCCCCAAACCTATCCTCTCCCCCTCCCCCGGATCTCCCCACCCCCAAACCTATCCCCTCCCCCTCCCCCGGATCTCCCCACGCCCAAACCTATCCCCTCCCCCTCCCCTGGGTCCCTAGGGGGGCTGTGGGGTCCCTGGGGGGGTCCCTGGGGGGCCGTGTACTCACCACAGGGTGTAGGCGGCGAAGAAGGGACGTACAAGGGCTGTTTCCCATGGGGGGGGAGCTGTGTCCGGTGCAGGGTATGGGGGTCCCTGGAGGGGGCTGTGGGGGTCCCTGGGGGGTCCCTGGGGGGCCGTGTACTCACCACAGGGTGTAGGCGGCGAAGAAGGGGACGTACAAGGGCTGTTTCCCATGGGGGGGGAGCTGTGTCCGGTGCAGGGTATGGGGGTCCCTGGAGGGGTCCCTGGGGGGCCGTGTACTCACCACAGGGTGTAGGCGGCGAAGAAGGGCACGTAGAAAGGCTGTTTCTCGGGGCACTGCTTCAGCGTGGTGAGCACGGCGTAGCAGAACCAGACGTAGGCCAGGAACTGCAGCGCGATCAGCCCATAGCCGGCCGGTGACTCGTACGTGTACAGCACCTGCGCTGGGTCGAAGAACTGCCCCCCCCCCCCCGGCCAGGTCAGCACCCCCCCCGGCCCAGCGCGGGGGTGGGGCTCTGCCCTGCGCCCCCAACCTCCGGGCCGAGCTCTGGGGTGGGGCTAACGGGAGACATTTGGGGGGCGGGGGCTACAGGCAGATGGGCCTGGGGAGGGGGAAGTCCTGGGGGACGGGGGGGGGTGTCCCAAGGAGAGGAGACAGGCTCAGGGGAGGGTCCCTGGGTCAGGGAGGGTCCCACGGCTGGGGAGGGGTCCTGGGGGGGGTCCCCTGGGGTGGGGGGCATCCCGGGGGGGTTCGGTGGGGGTCTGGGGATCCCAGGGTCGGGGAGGGATCCTGGGGGGGGGTCCCTGGGGTGGGGGGCATCCTGGAGGGGTTTGGGGGGGGTCTGGGGATCCCAGGGTCGGGGAGGGGTCCTGGGGGGGTCCCTGGGGTGGGGGGCATCCCGGGGAGGTCTCACCTCGGCCTCGTAGATGAAGAGAACCACATGGGTGATGGTGTAGAGCGTCATGTACACCGACAGCTTGATGGAGCCCGTGTGGCTGATCCGGCCCCTGGGAGGGGGACGGGGACTATGAGCTGGGACCCCCACCCGTCACTGCCCCTCCCCCTTACTGCTCCCCACGGGCCCCTCCCCCTTACTGCTCCCCACGGCCCCACTTCTACCCCCCTCGCTGCCCCCCGGGCGGAGCCGGGGCCTGGCGGTACCTGGTGACGGTGAATCCCTTCCCCAGCAGGATCAGCATCAGCAGGAAGACAAGGAAGCTGACGGAGAAGAGCAGCTTGGCTGGGGAGAGAGGGGGGGTGAGTCGGGGGCCGGGCGTGAGCCCCCCACATCCCCCCAGCCGTGCTCAGTCCCCCATCCCCGGCCAGACAGGACCCCGCGACCCCCAGCACAGACCAGGGACCAGGCCAGAGCTCTGCTGCCCTGGGAAAGGGCTCCCCTGGGGGAGACCCGGGCCCAATCCCCCGTCCGACCACAGGCTGTGTCCGGCCTGTTGCTGCTGGAGCTCTGGGCGCCAGGATCGCAGGGGGCCCCGGCGCTGGGCAGGGGGAGCATGGGGGACCCCAGCGCTGGGCAGGGGGAGCGTGGGGGGCCCCGGCGCTGGGCAGGGGGAGCGTGGGGGGCCCCGGCGCTGGGCAGGGGGAGCACGGGGGGCCCAGCGCCAGGCGGGGGGGAGCGCGGGGGGCCCCTGGCCCAAGCCCAAAGGGGAGGTCCCCTCCCTGCCCTGCTCCAGGCCCCCAGGGGTACATCCCAGGACAGCGCCAGCCCCTCTGGCATCGCCGGGGGGTCGTGTGCGGCTGGTGCCTCCCCACAGCTCCCAAATCTCTCCCATCACGGCTCCCCCAACACAGACACGTCCCCCCTTCCTGGGGCCACGTCCCTCCTTCCCGGGGGCCACGTCCCCCCTTCCCCGGAGCCACGTCCCCCCTTCCCCGGGGCCACGTCCCCCCTTCCCCAGAGCCACGTCCCTCCTTCCCGGGGCCACGTCCCCCCTTCCCCGGAGCCACGTCCCCCCTTCCCCGGGGCCACGTCCCCCCTTCCCCGGGGCCACATTCCCCCCTTCCCAGGGCCACGTCCCCCCTTCCCCGGAGCCACGTCCCTCCTTCCCCGGGGCCACGTCCCCCCTCCCCGGGGCCACGTCCCCCTTCCCAGGGCCACGTCCCTCCTTCCCCGGAGCCACGTCCCGCCCGGCACCCACCCAGGATCTTGAGGCTGCCGTTCCCGACGCCGTCGCAGGCGTATTGACCCCAGTAAATGCAGAAGAAGAGCAGGCTCAGCACTGGGGGAGGAGAGACAGTGAGTGAGGAGCCCCCCCTCCTGCCCCCAACCCGGCATCAACCCCCAGCCCTGCCGGTGCCCCTCACTCCCGACTCGCAGCCCCTGCAAGCCCAGCCCTGCCCCCCAGCCCTGCCGGTGCCCCTCACTCCCGACCCGCAGCCCCTGCTAGGCCAGCCCTGCCCCCCAGCCCTGCCGGTCCCCCTCACTCCCGACTCGCAGCCCCTGCTAGCCCAGCCCTGCCGGTGCCCCTCACTCCCGACCCGCAGCCCCTGCTAGCCCAGCCCTGCCCCCCCAGCCCTGCCGGTGCCCCTCACTCCCGACTCGCAGCCCCTGCTAGCCCAGCCCTGCCGGTGCCCCTCACTCCCAACCCGCAGCCCCTGCTAGCCCAGCCCTGCCGGTGCCCCTCACTCCCGACCCGCAGCCCCTGCTAGCCCAGCCCTGCCCCCCCAGCCCTGCCGGTGCCCCTCACTCCCGACCCGCAGCCCCTGCTAGCCCAGCCATGCCCCCCCAGCCCTGCCGGTGCCCCTCACTCCCGACCCGCAGCCCCTGCTAGCCCAGCCCTGCCCCCCAGCCCTGCCGGTGCCCCTCACTCCCGACCCGCAGCCCCTGCTAGCCCAGCCATGCCCCCCCAGCCCTGCCGGTGCCCCTCACTCCCGACCCGCAGCCCCTGCTAGCCCAGCCCTGCCCCCCCAGCCCTGCCAGTGCCCCTCACTCCCGACCCGCAGCCCTGGCTCAGACTCACCCTCCACGCCAGCCGCCGTCATGAACATTTTGTAGGTGGTATGGAGCAGCTGGCGTCCCTTGAGCAGATCTGAAGGGGGGGGGGTAGTTAGAGAGGGGCTGGGGGCTCCAGACCCCTCCCCCTAGGATTGGCTCCCCCTTCCTGCAATGTGCCTCCCTTCCCCTCCCCCACTTCCATCTCTGGCGGGGGTGGGGGGGGGGGGGGAGCCGTCCCCACCTCCCCCAGACACAGGGGCCCCAGGAACAGAGCCCCCCATTCAGGGCTTGATCCCCCTCCTCACCCCCAGTAAAAGCTCCCCCAGCCCCCCTGGGACAAAGGCAGTGACCCCCCCCAGCCCCCCCCCCCCCCAGCACTCACAGCCGAAGTAGCAGGAGATGAGGAGGATAAGGAGGAAGATGAGGAGGAAGGTGATGTCTGTCTCCAGGATTCCTGGGAGGGAGGAGAGGCGGGTGTGACGGGGTGCGCATACCCCGCCCCAGACAAGAGAGGGTTAACCCCATACATAGGCGGCGTAAGTCCCGCCCCTCAGCCCGAGTTGGGCATGGTATAAAAGGGAGCAGCCCAGGCAGGCAGCTCATTCTGGGCTGACCCCCGGAGGGGAAGGACCCTGGGCCGAGAGGCGGAGCCCAGGGAATCACCCGGAGACCCCAGTGCCCCCGGACGGCAGCAAGTGACCCAGGGAGGGTGCCCGAGCGGCACCTCCCACCCGAGTTTTGGTCGGATTCCCCGCTGACCCAGGGTGGCCCACTCCGCCACGGTCAGGGCCCTGGGTCGAGGCCCGGTGGAGTTGGGTGGGCCCGGCCCCCCCCACCTGGGCCGCCACCCCGCTTGTGGCTCATTTGACCCCTTCCTCCCCGCCCCGGGTACTGGCCTTTGGGCCACGCTGCCCTGCACCTGAGGGTGATTACGCTGACTCTGGCCGCTGTCCGGTCTCCGGCCTCTGGGCCGTCCGGCTTCCGGCTTAAAGACTGTCCGGGAGACTGTGCGGGCGCTGGTATCACTGCCCCGCCCCCGCATACCCCGCGACGGGCCCCCCCCCCCCCCGCTCCCTGGGCAGGAGACATGGGGGGCAGAGCGAACCGGGGGGCAGACCTGGGGGAGCAGCAAGCTCTGCCCCCCCCCCTGCTGCCCCCGCCCCTGGCCGAGGACCCACCGAACTCATCGGCAGAGAAGTGCCGGGTCCAGAAGGATTTGCCGTTGGTCAGGATCATCTCGTACTCCAGCTCCAGCCCATCACCCTGCAGGGAGAGGTCAGAGGTCACAGCCGGGGGGGGGCACGGCTAAGGGGGCTATGGGGGCGGGGGGGGAGACGGCCAAACTCACCCCACACTTGCTGAGGGCCACGTACCACCAGCGCTCGCGGACTGAGCGGAAACTCCGGCCGCTGGCGCAGCTCAGGTACCGCGCAGAGTCCTGGCTCAGCACCTGGGGGCGAGACGGGGGGTGGGGGGGCAGAGAGATGAGATGTGGGGGGCATCGGAGCCAGCATGTGGGTACCCGTGCGCCCGTCTGTCTCCCCCCCCCCCCAACACCCCCGGTGCGTCAGGCCAGACGCCCCCCAGACGTTCCTCCTGTCGCGCCGGGGCAGGGGCCTGGGCTGAGCTCTCCAGGTCCGGGGTCACACCCTGTGGCTGAGCTGTTGGGGGAAGCTTGCTCGGGGTCCGGCCCAGGGCTGAGCTAGGCCCAACTCTGGGATTGGGGAGTTTCTTACCCCCCTGCTCGCACTGCGTGGACGGGCTGCAGGGGGACCCTGGGGGCTACGGGGCCCTTACCTGGCACCCCGACCAGGCGTACGCTGTGGGGGGGACCCTGGGGTTACGGGGCCCTTACCTGGCACCCCGACCAGGCGTACGTTGTGGGGGACCCTGGGGTTACGGGGCCCTTACCTGGCACCCCGACCAGGTGTACGCTGTGGGGGGACCCTGGGGGCTACGGGGGCCTTACCTGGCACCCCGACCAGGCGTACGGTGTGGGGGGACCCTGGGGGTTACAGGGCCCTTACCTGGCACCCCGACCAGGCGTACGCTGTGGGGGGACCCTGGGGTTACGGGTCCCTTACCTGGCACCCCGACCAGGCGTATGCTGTGGGGGGGACCCTGGGGGTTACAGGGCCCTTACCTGGCACCCCGACCAGGCGTACGCTGTGGGGGGACCCTGGGGTTACGGGGGCCTTACCTGGCACCCCGACCAGGCGTACAGTGTGGGGGAACCCTCCGGGTTATGGGGCCCTTACCTGGCACCCCGACCAGGCATATGTTGTGGGGGACCCTGGGGTTACGGGGGCCTTACCTGGCACCCTGACCAGGCGTACACTGTGGGGGGGACCCTGGGGGTTACGGGGCCCTTACCTGGCACCCCGACCAGGCGTACTGTGTGGTGAGGTTAATAACTTGGTTGTTTTCCGGCCGGATCACAGACTCTTTCATCAGGCAGTCCTGTGGGTGGGGAGTAGAGGGGTTAGCACTGGAGACCCCCAGCCCCCTGCAGCAAAGAAAGTTGCTAACGAGTACCTCCTTGTTAATGAACGTGTGTGTGGAGGGCGGGGGGGGGGGGGGTCATAGACTCCAAGGCCAGAAGGGAGCATCTAGTCACGTGTGACCTCCTATAGGACACAGCCCTGGAGCTGGTCTCTCAGGGAAACATCCCGGCTGGATTGAAAGCTGCCCCCGATGGGGGTTAATTGTTCTAGGCCGTATTTCCGTCCGGACGGGTCTAACTCCCACGTACGGCCGACGTTCTCTGCCCTACACGGGGCTACTGAGGTGTAGCCGTGTTAATACCCGAGTGATCCTGCACCCACCTCTTCAGCATTTACCCTTCCCCCGATCTTTAGCCGTCTGCAGCCAGGAGGGTTTTGTGGGTTTTCCAGGCCACTGATACAAATGTGACTTGGCACAGGGCCAAGAACCGACCCCTGCGGGCGCCACTTGAAACCCGCCTGCGCGAGACTGAATCTCTGACAGTGACGTTTTGAGACCGACCCGGTAGCCAGTGTTTAACCCAGCTAACGAGTGCTGGGCTCGTTTTCTATTGTTCTGTTTTTTAATCTTGTGCGGTGCCAAGTCGAATGCCTCACGGGATCATCACGTCAACTCTGTGACCTTTATCCACCAAAGTTGTACGTCTCACACAACAGACGTCAGATTAGCGGGACAGGCTCGATTACCCATAAACCCTTGTGGATTTGCATTCATGATATTACGCTCCTTTTGTTCTTCATCCGAGTCCCATATCAGCTGCCCCATTATCTTGTCCAGGATCAATGTCAGGCCAGCATGCCTAGAATTACCCGAGCCATCCCATTGACCCTTTTAAAATATTGCCACAACATTTACTCTCTTCCAGTCGTCTGGAACTTCCCCAGGGCTCCAAGACTGATTGAAAACAAAAATCGACATTAATGGTCCAGCAAATGCCTAAGCCAGCTCCTTTAACACTCTTGGATATGAGTTATCTGGACCGGCTGATTTAAACATGTCTAACTTTAGTAGCTTCTGTTTAACATCATAAGACCATAACAGCTGCCACGCTGGCTCAGGCCACTGAACTTATCTAATTATTTTTTGAACCTAGTTATACTTTTGGCCTTTACAACATCCCATAGCAATGAGTTCCACAGGTTAATCATGCACTCTATGAAAAAGTATTTCCTCTTGTGTGTATTAAACCTGCTGCCTATCCATTTCATTGGGTGACCCCTGGTTTTTGTATTGTGTGACTTCCCTATTTATTTTCTCCATGCCATTCATGATTTTATAGACCTTGGTCACATCCCCCCTTTGTCCTCTCTTTTCTAAGGTGATCAGCCCTAATCTTCTTAATCTCTCTTCGGGAGGAAGCCGTTCCATCCCCTCTATTGTCCCATTTGCCCTTCTCTGAACTTTTCCCAGTTCCACTGATTCCGTTTTTGAGATCGGGCGCCCGGATCTGCACCCAGTATTCCAGGCGTGGGTGAACCATGGATTACTACAGTGGCATTATGATAGTTTCCCTTATTTTCTATCCCTTTCCTAATAGTTCCCAACGTTCTGTTCGCTTTTTTGACTGCCGCGGCACATTGAGTGGATGTTTTCAGAGAACTCTCCACAGTGACTCCAAGATCTCTCTTGAGTGGTAACAGCTAATTTAGACCCCATCGTTGTATATGTATAATTGGGATAACGTTTTCCAATGTGCATTACGTTGCATTTATCAACATTGAATTTCATCTGCCATTTTGTTGCCCAGTCACCCAGTGTTGTGAGATCCTTTTGTAGCTCTTCAGTGTCTGTCTGGGACTTCACTATCTTGAGTAGTTTTGTATCATCTGCAGATTTTGACACCTCCCTGTTTCCCCCTTTTCCGGATTATTTACGAATGTGGAACAGCCCTGGGCCCAGTCCAGACCCCTGGGGACCCTGCTATTCACCTTGTTCATTGTGAAAACTGACCATCTCTTCCTCCCCTTTTAACCAGTTACCGATCCATGAGAGGGACCGTCCCTCTTATCCCACCACTTGGCTTTGTAGCAGCAGCTCTTGCCCAGGCCTTAGCTCAGGCCTCTGCTCCAAGGGCTCCTCTCTCAGGCTCTCTTCCTACTACACTGGTGACTTAGTGCTGTTTAGTTCATCAATTTGTTCCCAAACCTCCTCTACTGACACTCAATCCGGGACAGTCCCTCAGATCTGTCACCTGAAAGGAACGGCTCAGGTGTGGGCATCTCCCTCCTGTAGAGAGAAATCTCTGTATTGGACATAAATCTGACATCAGGAATCATAACATTCAAAAACCAGTAGGAGAACACTTCAACCTCCCTGATCACTCAGTGACAGACTTGAGGGTAGCAGTGTTGCGACAGATTAACTCCAAAAGCAGACTTCAAAGAGAAACTATTGAACTCGAATTGATATGCAAACTAGATTGCGTTGCCTCCGGATTAAATCGTGATTTGGAATGGCTCGGCCATTATGTTAATGGAATCTATTTCCCTTAAGTTAACGATCCTCATTCACACCTGTGTGACCATCTTGTTTATCACTTCAAAAGCTTTTTCTTCCCCTGCTGTCATGTTTCCTCTCAACTAATTAGCCTCTTAAGATTGGTCTATACACCTGGACCATCATGTTTCTCTGACTGTATAAATATCTGTCTGAAATATAATTTCATTCCATGCATCCGATGAAGTGGGTACTAACCCACGAAAGCTTATGCTGAAATAAATTTGTTAGTCTCTAAGGTGCTACAAGTTTTTCTTTCTTATTTTCATTTTGCTGACACAGACTAACACGGCTACTACACTGAAACCTCTCTGTATTAAGTATTTCTATGAATCCTTATGATGTTGCATTGTGTGATTTTGTATTAAGTATCTTTATCTTTATGACATTGCATCTTGCATTGTGTTATTTTGTATTTCATATGACTTGGCATTGTGCCTCTCTATTTTCATACAACTTTGTATTAGATCCCTATATAGAAAACTTGTAGAAAACTTTGTATCAAGATGTTCTAGCCCCTAAGGATAGTAGAGTTAAAGTAGAAGAAACGTGTGCCTTTTCCCTAGGAGTAGGATAAGATCTTCCCCCCACTCTGTAATCAGTTGCCCTGTTGACTGAATGAGGTGTGAATGAGTGAGGCTGGGAAGACACCCACCTCCAGACACTGCAACAGTTGGAGAGGGGATGGGAGCCAGATCAAAGAACAATCAAAGAAGAGCAGACATATTGACGGCCTTGGGGATTAGAAGCGAGCACCACCTTTAGGTAACACCCTCTTTGCAGCATTGGGACAACACCCAGAGAAAAGCAGCACAAAGACCAACGGACACAGACCCAGATTTTGAAGCTGGGACAGATTTGCATAAGAGGGAAGCTGCTATAAAAGTGAGGTGTCTTGCAGAGGGACCCCGGGTCTCATCTTGTCACCATTGGAGCATCTATCCAGATCGGCAGAAGCCCGGCTCCACCCCTCCCCCATCTAACTCACTTGGCCAGTGCAGTTAAGGGGAGCAACCAGTTGGTAACAACAGCAAGACGGAGTGTGTTTGTGTGTGTGTGAGTGCATGAGTGTGGTATAGATCATATGCATAGGATAGAGTATTGATTGATACCTGTATTACTAATAAATGTGGCGTTTTGCCTTAATCCCCCTGAAAAGATCCTGTACAGCACTTTGAGTACAACACTCCCATCCACAGGGGCTGACTTCCGGCCCCGCCCGTGGGTGCTGTCACCCGGCATCGGGGACGGGATGCCGGGCGACGTTGCGGGGGCCCCGCCCCCGACGCCACATTGCCCAGCATCGGGGGCGGGGCCCCGCAACATCTCCCGGTGTACGGTAAGTTTGCCGCGGGTCTGGGGCGGGCGGGGAGTTGCCGGTGGGTGCAGCCGCACCAATTTTTCTCCGTGGGTGCTCCAGCACCGGAGCACCCACGGAGTCGGCGCCCCTGCTCCCATCCTCTGCAGTGAAGATCGATGCAAAGAATTCAGTTAGTTTCTCTGCCACGGCCTTGTCTTCCTTGAGTGCTGCTTGGGCACTGCGATGGGCCAGCCGCCCCACGGCCTCTTTGCAGCCTCCCTGCTTTTGATGAACTTAACAAAAATTGAAAATAAGAAAGAAAAACTTGTAGCACCTTAGAGACTAACAAATTTATTTCAGCATAAGCTTTCGTGGGTTAGTACCCACTTCATCAGATGCATGGAATGAAATATTTCAGACAGATATTTATACAGTCAGAGAAACATGATGGTCCAGGTGTATAGACCAATCTTAAGAGGCTAATTAGTTGAGAGGAAACATGACAGCAGGGGAAGAAAAAGCTTTTGAAGTGATAAACAAGATGGTCACACAGGTGTGAATGACACAGACTAACACGGCTACTACACTTTAACAACAATTGACTGTCAGTGTCTGTGTCTTTTGCAAGTTGCTTCTCAAATTCCTTCCCGGCCAGCCTCACGAGCCTGGCTGCGGGGAGGCAGCGCTCCGCCCTGGTGCCCGCCTGTCCCTCGCAGAACGTTCTTTCCCCGCGTCTGCGCACCGACGCCCCAACAAGGACCATCTGCCGGCTGGAGAGCTCTTTGCGGGCAAGTCTGACAGGTCGGACTGAGCTGCCATCCACAGGTGTCACCCGTGCAGCCCTGCGGGTCTCGAGAAGGCGTCTTCTGCAGATCCCAGGCTGCGGACCTGGCGTTGATTTGAAACTTCTGGCTGTGTGGAATTCTTCCTGGTCCTTTTCTCGCTGGGGCCCACAGCCTCCCCCTTCATCCGCCAGGCCTCTCTGACTTCCTCTCTCTCCACCTCCTTGGGGGCCAGCTCCCTTCAGCCTGGGCTCTGGGGTTTCCAGGAACCTGGCTGTCTGGGAACTGCTCAGCCGCCTCTCTGTTCACCCCTGAATGCTCCAGCACATCAGGGCTCCCTGTGGGCTTCAGGCAGGGAACAGAACATGGCCAGTCCATTACGTGGGACTGATCCTGCCTCCCACCCACGATCCCTCCAAAGCTCCCATTAGCGGCCTCTGTTCACGGCTCTCGAGTTCGCCTAGCAAGCAACCAAGTCTTTCAGCTTCACGCGGCTGCGCCCCTTCACCACTCAGAGATTTCGAACAGCGGGGCTGATGATGCCTTACCTTAGGTTTTGAACAGACACTGGGAGTGGCTCGGTCATTACACTCATTGAATCTGTTTCCCCTAGTTAAGTCTCCTCACACCTTTGTGTCATCTGTCCGACATGGCCGTCTTGATTATCACTTCAAAAGGTTTTCCCCTGCTGATAATAGTTCCTCTTAATTAATTAGCCTCTTACAGGTGGTCTGGGGACTGCCACCTTTTCCTGTTTCTCTGTGTGTATAAATATCTGCTCACCGTGTGTTCCATTCTGTGCAGCCGACGAAGTGGGCTGTAGCCCACGAACGCTTACGCTGAAATAAATGTGTTTAGTCTCGAAGGTGCCACAAGGACGCCTGTTCTTTGTGCTGACACACACTAACACGGCTGCTACTCTGAAACCAGCCTTTAGCAAGGCACCTGCTGGGCCCACGTACCCAGAGAACAACAACCAGGGAACTGAACAACCCCCAGCCAGACCAAAGGCACCACGCCGAGTCCCCCGCCCCCACGCACCGTGTCTGGCTGTGCCGGGGTGCATTCAAACACCTCTTGTCTGCCGGAGCCCAGCGCTCAATCAGGGGCCTGGCCGCTTCATTAATTACCAGTCTCCCCATTCTTGTGTCATCTGAAAACGTCATCAGTGTTTGAGTTTCCCAGGTCACGGATACAAATCTCAACTAGTGCAGGCCAAGAGCCAACCCCTGTGCCCCACTCCCCCCGCCGCGGGATGAGGATTCCCCGTGTACCAGCCGAGAGCCAGCTTTCTGTGACCAGACAGCAAGTGTGAACAATCGGGACGGGGGTGGGGGTAACAGGAGCCTCTATAAGAAAAAGACCCCAAAATCGGGACTGTCTCTATAAAACCAGGACATCTGGTCACCCTGTGAGCTCCGGGCAGGGAGTCCTAGGGAGACAGACCTCGAGGGCAGCTTCTTTCATCTCTGGGAGCAACGCACCAGCTGCCTGGCACCCTGCCTAGGATGTGCTTCGTCAGCAGAGAGCAGAGACGGTCTCAGCAGAACCGTGCCGGTCAACCAGAGCCCAAAGCTCTGTCTGATCTCCGGCATGGAGTGCCTAGCTCCCCACCCCCAGGCCTTTGTCCCCGAGCTGGGGGGTGCCGGGGAGTCCAGCTCTCTCCAGGTCCCCGGCTGCCAGGTGTCCATGTGCGGGCGAGTGGATTTGCCGTTGTCATCTCACTGCTCCCCCGAGATGGGGATTAAGGCTAGACAGCTGGGCGACACCCACACGGGCATCTCAGCGCACCCGAGAACACCCTGACCTGCCCCCCACCCGCCGGTACCAGTGCAGCACAGGGGCGAAATGAGGCACTCTGAGGAGGCTTCATACAAATATTACAAAAAATTCCCACTTCGTCCCAGTGCCACATTAGTTTTCTCTCTCCCTCGTTTTCGCGCCTTGCAGGAGGGTGTCCTAGACACCGCCCCAAACAGCCCGGCACCCCCTGTCCTCTAACCTTGTTCCCCTGCTTGTAGACGGCCGGCCACTGCGATGGGTCATCAAAATACAGCAAGATATTCTCACAGCACTTGGCCTGCAGGGGGGAGCCAGAGAGAAGGGGCTGGTAAATAGGGAGCCAGCCAGGCCTGGCAGGGACCCAGGCATCCGGGCGACTGGACCGGCACTCACCTCTGGGTAGCGGAACCGGAAATCCAGGCGCCCATAGTCGGAGAGGAAGCAGAATCGGGTCAGGAACACCCAGTCCTGGGAAGACAGGGAGAGGCCTGGTAAGGGGGGTGCCAGGGAAGGGCCAATGCACCCCCCCCGTGCGCAAAGAGGGAAGGGACTCACCTAAGGTCATAGAACCCAGGAGTCCTGGCTCCCAGCCCCACATCTCTAACCATTAGACCACCCCCTCCCTGTGAGGGCCAGAGATAGAACCCAGGAGTCCTGGCTCCCCAGCCCCCCATCTCTAACCATTAGACCACCCCCTCCCCTGCCAGAGCCTGGTAGAACCCAGGAGTCCGAGCTCCCAGCCCCCTCCCCCACCCAATCTCTGTCACCCGACACCCAGTACAGGATCATGTCACCAAAGTGCTGCTTAGTAGGACAATAGCATCGCCATGACGCCGCCGCCCCCCAACACAGGCCATCCTAGGCCCAGGACATTGGGGGCAGGCAGCCGGGGGGGTGGGGGGCTGGGGATAAGGGGTACAGGGAGTGACCGAGGTGGGGGCTCCTAGGGATGGGGGTCGACTCAGGGAGTGATGGGCTGGGGGGTCCCAGGGTGGGGGGGCCATGGGGGGTTGTTTTTCACCCGGCTACGCTGCCCCCCCCCAACCCCCTCTCATTCTCATGCTCCAGGTTTCCACGGCAACCGCGCACAGGCAGAGAAAATAAGAATGAGCCGGGAATTGGGGGGGGGGGGGGGGGGAAATCCCATCCCATCCCCCCTCCCCGCCTCACCCCCCCTCATAGCCCCTGCCCCCATAATACCCCACCTCACCCCCTACAGCCTCCTCACCCCTCACCTCAGCTCCCTCACCCCCCCATAACCCCCCCCCAACACCCCATTGCCTCTCACACCCCTATAGCCCCACCCGCGCAGACAGAGCAGCAGCAAAACCCCATTTCACGCAATATAACCAGTGACTCCCCCCGCGCCGGGCCCCCCCCGCACCCCCCCAGCCCAGCTCTGGTGAGACCCCCCCCCCCCCCCCCGCTACTGATGCAGTGATCGGGGCCGGCGGGGGTTGAATGAAGCCCCCTCCCCGCCTGACTGCAGCATCGCCCCCCCGGGGCGCTGCCCCCCCCCCCGAGTGAATGGGGGGTAAAGGCCCTGGGGGGGCAGGAGCCCTCCCCGGCCGGAGCCCTCGGCCCGGTCCCGCAGAGCCTGGCGCGGGGGAACCGGGCCCGGACCCACCTCCTTGGTGCTGATGTTCCCGGTCACGTACTTGGCCCCGCAGCCCGCGGGCAGCAGCAGCAGCAGCGGGAGGGCGGCGGGCAGCAGCCCCCGGGCCCCGCCGGACCGGCCCCGCCACCGGGCCCGCTCCATGTCCGCCCGCCCGGTCCAGCCGCCGGCTCGCTCCTGCGCGCCGCCGATTGAAGGCACGGCCCCCCCGCCCCCCGCACCGGGCTGGTGCAGAGCCGGGCTGCAGGGACTGACCCCCCCGCACCCCCCAGCCAGGGACTGACCCCCCCGTACCCCGTCCCCGCCAGGGACTGACCCCCCCCCCGCATCCCACCAGCCAGGGACTGACCCCCCCGCACCCCCCAGCCAGGGATTGACCCCCCCCCGCACCCCGTCCCCGCCAGGGACTGACCCCCCCGCATCCCCCAGCCAGGGACTGACCCCCCCCGTACCCCGTCCCCGCCAGAGACTGACACCCCCGCACCCCCCAGCCAGGGACTGACTCCCCCGTACCCCGTCCCCGCCAGGGACTGACCCCCCCCCCCGCATCCCACCAGCCAGGGACTGACCCCCCCGCCAGGGACTGACCCCCCCCCGTACCCCCTCCCCGCCAGGGACTGACCCCCCCACATCCCCCCAGCCAGGGACTGACCCCCCCCGTACCCCGTCCCCGCCAGGGACTGACCCCCCCGCACCCCCCAGCCAGGGACTGACCCCCCCGCCAGGGACTGACCCCCCCGCACCCCCTCCCCGCCAGAGACTGACACCCCCACGCCGTACCGGGCTGGTGCAGAGCCGGGCTGGCAGGGACTGACCCCCCAGCCCGGGACTGCACACACACACCCGTACCCCCACCCCGCCAGGGACTGACCACCCCCCGATACCGGGCTGGTGCAGAGCCCGGCTGGCAGGAACTGACCCCCCCCCCCCCCCCGCGCCCCCTCCAGCCAGGGACTGACCCCCCCCCCGCGCCCCCTCCAGCCAGGGACTCCCCCCACCCGCAACTGGCCCCCAGCCAGGGACTGACACCCCCCCCGCGCCCCCTCCAGCCAGGGACTCCCCCCACCCGCAACTGGCCCCCAGCCAGGGACTGCCCCCCGTACCCTTCAGCCAGGGACTGCCCCCCCGGACCCCCCAGCCAGGGACTGACACCCCCCCCGCAACCAGCCCCCCGTACTCCTCCCTGCATCCCCCAACCCCCCCCAGCCAGGGACTGACCCCCCTCCACTCACACCCACCCCCCAGCCTGGGACTGCCCCCCCTGCACCTACTGCCCAGCCCCTGCCTCAGCCAGCGACCCCCCCCTGCACCCACCCCCCAGCCAGGGATTGCTCCCCAGCACCCAGCCAGGGACTGCCCCTCAGCCCCTGCCCAGACTGCTCCCCACAGTCAGGCAATGCCCCCATCACCAAACCCCCCTGGGACTGTCCCCCAGCATCCAGCCCCCCTAATACTGGGCACACACCTCCCCTGCAGAGACAAGGTGTCCTCTCCAGAGCAGAATGGCCCCCCCAAAGGACTGCCCCTCAGCCCCCCCATGCACCCAGCCCCCCCCAGGACTGCTCCCCATCACCCAACCTCCCCCCACCCAGGCACAGCACCCAGCTCCCCGCCCCCTTAACCAAATGTCTGCCCCTGGCATGAAGCCACCTGCCCTGTGCTACACCCCCAGCTCCAGAACAGCCCCTCGGGGGCCCCTGCAATGTGCCAGACCCCCAGGAGTCCCCCCTTCTCTCAGGGTCGGCCCCATGCCCCCCCGTCTCCGAGACGGGCTCCTGGCAGTGCCCGGCGCAAGGACTGACGCCCCTCGAGGCTGGCAGGGACGGGTGCCGTCAGTCCCTGGCCGTGGCCTGGGGGCCCTGAGCTCCCCGCGAGACGACGGGAAGGTCAATTAGAGTTGGCAACTTTCTACTCCCACAAAACAAGCACCCTTGCCCCGCCCCTTCTCGAGGCCCCCCCCCCCGTTGCTCGCTCTCCCCACCCGCACTCACTCGCTCATTTTCCCAGGCTGGCTCAGGGGGGTGAGGGCTCTGATTTGGGGCCAGGGATGAGGGATTTGGGTGCAGGAGGGTGCTCTGGGCTGGTATCGAGGGGTTTGGAGGGTGGGAGGGGGATCAGGGCTGGGGCAGGGGGTTGGGATGCAGGCTCTGGGCTGGGGGTGGGGGCTCTGGGGTAGGGCTGGGGATGAGGGGTTTGGGGTGCAGGAGGAGGATCAGGCCTGGGGCAGGGGGTTGGGGCACAGGGGTGAGTGCTCTGGTTGGGGGTGCAGACTCTGGGGATCAGGGGTTTGGGGTGCAGGAAGGTGCTTCAGGCTGGAATTAAGCAGTTCGGAGGACGGGAGGGGAATCAGGGCTGGGGCAGGGGGTCAGGGCCCGGGAGGGAGCCGGGGTGCAGGCTCCAGGGGGCACTTTCCTCAAGCAGCTACTGGCTCCTATGTGGAGGCGCGGCCAGGCGGCTCTGCGTGCTGCCCCACCTGCAGGCACCGCTCCTGTAGCTCCCATTGGCCGTGGTTCCCAGCCAATGGGAGCTGCAAGGGTGGCGCTTGGGGCGGGGCAGTGTAGTAGCCGGACGGGGGACCTGCCAGCTGCTGGTGGGAGCGGCACGGAGGCTAGCAGGGAACCTGCCAGCCCCGCACCGTGGCAAAGCCAACTGGACAGTCAACGGCCGCCAGGATCCAACCGGGTGTTCTGGTGGAAAACCGGGCACCTGGTCACCCTAAGGTCAATGCAGAGTCCAGCCCGGTCAGCCAGAGCCCGGCCAACCTGTCCGGCTCCGTCTGTCTGATCTCGGCGCTCGGATCCCAGGACCCCCCTCACCTCTCTCAGGCCTCAGTCTCCAGCTGGGCCGGGCTCAGCTTCCCTGCGAAGCGGGGGAAGCCAGGGGCCTGGTATTGTCTCTGGAGCTGGGTCGGGTCCAGCCAGTTCCTTAAGGCCCCTTCACTTCCCTCCCGTGTCTGTGAGTCTGTGCTGAGCCCCCGCTGGGCAGCCGGGCGCCATGCAGGGGAAACTGAGGCATGTCCAGGATTCAAAAATACGACAGAAAATTCCCACTTTGTTCCCTCCGCCCCCGAGGGAGCAGGTGGCCCCTGCACGGGGGCTGCGGTTTGCCAGCCTGCAGCACGCTGGGTCCTGTCAGAGGAATCGCAAGCTGCAGCGGGAAGGCCGGGCCCCGCAAAGGAGAAGTGAAAGGGGCCGCAGCTGGGGACTAGGCAGGATTCCCTTGGTCTGTTCCCGGGGCGCATCAACCCGCCCAACAGGCGCTACCCGGCCCCCTCAGAGATGGCAAGGGAGTGGGCCTGGGCTCTGGAGCAATGGGGCCCACAGCAGCAGGGAGCGGGGTGTGGGGGAGGAAGCTCTCCCAGGGGCAAACCCACGTGCCAAATCCCCCTCCAGCGAGTGCTTCCTCTCTCCACATTTTCATCCCTTCCTCAGTCATGGCAACAAAAAACCACTGCACAACCCGCCCCTCCCAGAGCCAGGGAGAGAACCCAGGAGTCCTGGCCCCCACCCCCATGCTCTAACCCACCAGACCCCACTCCCCTCCCAGGGCCAGTATAGAACCCAGGAGTCCTGGCCCCCACCCCTCTGCTCTAACCCACCGGTCCCCACTCCCCTGCCAGGGCCAGGATAGAACCCAGGAGTCCTGGCCCCCACCCCTCTGCTCTAACCCACCGGACCCCACTCCCCTGCCAGGGCCAGGATAGAACCCAGGAGTCCTGGCCCCCACCCCTCTGCTCTAACCCACCGGACCCCACTCCCCTGCCCGGCCAGGATAGAACCCAGGAGTCCTGGCCCCCACCCCTCTGCTCTAACCCACCGGACCCCACTCCCCTGTCAGGGCCAGGATAGAACCGAGGAGTCCTGGCCCCCACCCCCCTGCTCTAACCCACCGGACCCCACTCCCCTGCCAGGGCCAGGATAGAACCCAGGAGTCCTGGCCCCCACCCCTCTGCTCTAACCCACGCGACCCCACTCCCCTGCCAGGGCCAGGATAGAACCCAGGAGTCCTGGCCCCCACCCCTCTGCTCTAACCCACGGACCCCACTCCCCTGTCAGGGCCAGGATAGAACCGAGGAGTCCTGGCCCCCACCCCCTTGCTCTAACCCACCGGACCCCACTCCCCTGCCAGGGCCAGGATAGAACCGAGGAGTCCTAGCCCCCACCCCCCTGCTCTAACCCACCAGACCCCACTCCCCTGCCAGGGCCAGGATAGAACCGAGGAGTCCTGCCCCCTTGGCTGCGGGCCTTTCTGCAGCAGTTGTCCCTAGCTCTGTGCAGCTGTAACCCCACTGAGCGTTGGCCCAAAATGTGACTGAAAATGATACTTCCAAGCACTTCCTCATTCAAAGTCTCAGACGCCTCCTTGGCAAAACCTCCCAGCATCCTTCACTGCCTCCTCCAGCAAGGAAGAGAGACGGACCGTGCCCGGGCGCTCAGCTCAGAGCCTGCCGGGGTCCTGAGCCGTTCCCCAGCCCTGCACCAGGGAGGGAGGGAGCCGAAGGCGTGGGACACACCAGGTGAGAACCATCCCCTGGTGGTACCACAAACAACCCGGGAGCTGCTGGGAATAAGACAGGAATTTGCAATGGGGTGCAGCTACATAGAAGGCCAGGGCTAGAACCCAGGAGTCCTGAGGCCCAGCCTGGCCCCCCTGCTGTAACCCACAAGATCACATTCCTCTCCCAGAGCTGGGAGAGAACCCAGCAGTCCTGGCTCCCAGTCCCCCCGCTCTACCCACCAGCCCCCACTCCCCTTCCAAAGCTGGGGCTCCCAGCACCCCTTCTAATCTAGAGGACCCCACTCCCCTCCTAGAGCCAGGATAGAAGCCAGGATCCTGCCCCTACCTCCAAGGGAGTCCTCATTCAGTCTCTGAGGCCTCCCAGGTCCCTGCGCTCAGCTCTGCCTCTCCGTCCCAGGCCGTTCAGAGCAGAGGCTCACACTGACCATCTCGTTCTAGGTGTCGGTGCCAGTGTGGAGCCCCCAGTCTCCAGGGAGGCAGGATGGGCCCTGGTTTTCCCTTCCTGGCCTCACTGCTGCTCCTCACGCCCGGGGCGGCTGCCTATGGCTTCAGGAACTGTATCCAGTCCATGGAGAACCCAGAGAGCTTCCGGTGCATCCAACGCTTCCTGAGGGACATAACCAGCGCTGTGGGCGACCTGCCGCCCAATGCCATGTACGTCAACGTCTCCCACAACTCCATCCACCGCCTGCCGGCAGCCAGCTTCCGCCACCTGCCCCAGCTGCAGCAGCTGCAGCTGGTCTACAACCGCCTGGAGACAATCGAGGATTGGGCTTTCGAGAACCTGGGCGCCTTGGACATGCTCAACCTGTCCAACAATCGCCTGGCCAGCCTGTCTGAAGGGGCCTTCCGAGGCCTGGGTAACCTCACCAGCCTCTTCCTGAGCAATAACCCCCTGAGCACAATTCACCCCCGCGCCTTGCAGCCCCTGGATCACCTCCGCATCCTGGACCTGTACTCCTGCCGCCTGGCCAGCTTCGCCGCCGTGGCCCGCAGCCTGCAGGGGTTGACGAGACTGCAGGAGCTGAACCTCTGCGGCAATAGGCTGTGGTCTCTCAATTCCAGCTGTCCACTCCCCCTCTCCCTCTCCACCCTGCATCTGTGCAACAATTCGCTCCGGGCCGTGGACGGCGGCGGCCCGCAGCTCCTGGGCCACATCAGGAGCCTGAACCTGTCCTATAACAAGATCTCCAACGTCACGTCCTTTGCCGGCGCCGAGCTCCGGAGCCTCAGCTACCTGCTGCTGAAGGGGAATCCCTTGGACGTCTTCCACCTTCTAAACGTCTCCAGCCTGCCGCCTCGCAGCCTGGACTACTCCGGCCTGCACTTGGGCGAGGAAGGCGTGAGCAAGGTCTGCCAACGCTTGGGTAGTCGCCCACTCAAGCGCCTCATGCTGCAGAGCAACAACATCCGGGAGCTGAGGAACGCGTCCTTCTCCCTGTGCCCGCCGATCCAGACTCTGGACCTCTCGTGGAACAAGCTCAGGTGGCTGGCCTGCGTGGACAAGTGGCAGCCCGGCGCTCTGGAGCGCCTGGTGGTGGAACATAACCTGCTGAACCGCCTCGGCACCTGCGAACACGCCGCCTCTCTGGAGGCGCTGCACTTCATCAGCTTCCGCTACAATCGCATCCTCTCGGTCAAATACTGGGCATTCGGATACGCCCCCAACCTGCGCATCCTCCACCTCAACATCAACACCATTGCCTATCTGCACAAACACGCCCTGAAAGGGCTCCGCTACCTCACGGAGCTGCGGCTGGATAACAACCTGCTGACCGATCTCTACGAGCCCAGCTTCGCTGACCTGCTCAGGCTCCGCACCCTCAACCTCCGCAATAATCGCGTCTCCATCCTCTTCCCCTACGTCTTCGGGCACCTCAGCCAGCTGCAGACCCTGGACCTGGGGGGCAACAACATCCGCCACTTGACCAACATGTCGTTCAGCGGGCTAAGCAGCCTCTCCAAACTCTACCTGGATCGCAACCGCATCAAGGAGATCAGCAGTGACATTTTCCACCCGGTGCAGGCCACGCTGGAGGTGCTGGATTTGATGGCCAACACACTGCAATACATCACCAAGATACAGCACAAGAGCCCACCCTTCAGGCACCTGCACAAGCTCTATGATCTCAAGCTACAAGCTCAGCAGCCGTACGGCATGAAAATAATCCCCGCCAGGTTCTTCCAAGGCCTGGCCGCACTGCGCTTCCTCCGTCTGTCGGGAAACAAGCTGCTCTCCATCTCCCCAGACGCCTTTGACGACCTTGCTCAGCTGCACTACTTGGACTTGGCTGACAGCTGCAATGGCATGCAAGATCTGCCGCCCGGGATCTTCAAAAACCTCCGCCGCCTGCAGAAACTGAACCTGGAGAACGTGGGGCTCCACTCGCTGACGCTGGAGGTCTTCGGGAACCTCAGCAACTTGACCTCGCTGCTCCTGGCCAAGAACCAGCTGCAGACCGTCAATGTGAGTGTGGCCAACGCGCTGGGCTTGCTGCGGTACCTGGACCTACGCAAATGCCCCCTGAGCTGCACCTGCGAGAACCTGTGGTTCCAGAACTGGCTGGCCAACAGGTGGGTGCAGGTGGTTTATCTCTACAATTACTCCTGCGACTCCCGCCAGCAGCTGGGCTACGTCTACAGTTTTGACACCCACGTCTGCTTCCTGGACGTGGGGCTGTACCTGTTCTCCGTCACCGCCCCGGCGCTGCTGCTCCTCATGCTGCTGCCCCTGACCTACCACCGGGCCTACTGGCGGCTCAGGTACCATCTCTACATCCTGCGCTCCTGGGTGAATGACCGCTGGAGGAGGCAGGATGGGGAGCACTTCCAGTACGACGCCTTCGTCTCCTACAACTCCGCCGACGAGGAGTGGGTGTTGGGGCAGCTGGTGCCGAGCCTGGAGAGCAGCCAGGGCTCCGTCCGCCTCTGCCTGCACCACCGGGACTTCGAGCTGGGAAAGAGCATTGTTGACAACATCGTGGACAGCATCTACAACAGCCGCAAGACCATCTGTGTCATCAGCCGCAGCTACCTGCAGAGCGAATGGTGCTCTCTGGAGATCCAGCTGGCCAGCTACCGGCTCTTCGAGGAGCTCAAAGATGTCTTGGTGATGGTGCTCCTGGAGGCCATCCCCGACAGGGAGCTGTCCGCCTACCACCGCATGAGGAAGGTGATG
Organism: Chelydra serpentina; assembly: GCA_037349315.1. NCBI lineage: Eukaryota > Metazoa > Chordata > Testudines > Chelydridae > Chelydra > Chelydra serpentina. Next base: position 42,393 of record JBAIAC010000481.1, on the reverse strand, counting down.
CTCAAGAAGACCTACATCAGCTGGCCCTTGGAGCCTGCGGCCCAGAGGCTCTTCTGGATCAAGCTCCGTAAGGCTCTGAAAGGCAGCTACACGGAGGAGGAGGAGGAGGAGAAGTTATCTTCCTCATCCAATGGATACAAGCCGCTCCTAGAGTCCACATCCCAGCTTGGCTAAGGAAGCGGGAGTTTCCAGTGGTTCTATACCACTGCCAATCCCCATCCCCTACAACCCACTACTTCCTCTATTGCCAGCAACTTCCCCACCCCACAACCTCTAGCGCCCACAGCAAGCAGCCCGCCTGTTTCTGTCCCTAGGGAGTTTTGCCACTGGCTTCCCCGGGAGTAAGAGCCTCCAGCGCCCCCTGGCCTTGTGGTGAAATGAGCCTCCATGAGTGACCGAACTGGGCAATGGGACCTGAGCCCAGTCTGAATTCATCTCGGGACACATTGGAAGCAGCAGCACTAGAGGAACCTGTAGGTAAATGCTGACCTGGGATGTGGCAGCTGCCCACTGGAGACAGCCAGGGCCTGCAGGTGGGAAGGGAACAGAATTCCCTCTAACAGCTGAACTATCCTCAGAGGGCTTCAGACAGGAACTAATTAACTTTCCCCACCCAGGAGGTGTCTTTATCCTGTTCTATGGAGGTGATTTCTAAGAGGTCATGCAGTCTATCTGGGGCAGAGGACTCCTGGACCCTCCTGCTCTAACCTCCTAGACCCCATTCCCCACCTGGAGCCGGGAAAGAACCCAGGACTCCTGGCTCCCAGCCCCCCTGCTCTAACCCACCAGCCCCCACTCCCCTCCTGGAGCTGGGAGAGAACCCAGGACTCCTGGCTCCCAGCCCCCCTGCTCTAACCCACCAGCCCCCACTCCCTTCCCGGAGCTGGGAGAGAACCCAGGACTCCTGGCTCCCAGCCCCCCTGCTCTAACCCACTGGACCCCACTCCCCTCCTGGAGCTAGGAACTGAACCCAGGAGCCCTGCACTCAGAACCTGCCTTCTGTTCCTTCCATCTGGGAATTAAATCTCCCTCAACCGGGCCCCTTGAGCTGTTGCTGCAGGCCTCACCCTGCCCTCTGGTCCTAAGGAGCCAGCATGGGCCCGGGGCGTGACGGAAATGGACCGGCAGAGGAGCGCTGTGTGGCTCGGAAGCTTGTCTCTCTCCCCCACAGAAGCTGGTCCAATTAAAAAGATCACCTCCCCCACCCTCTCTCGCTGATCTGGGGGGGAGGGATAGCTCAGTGGTTTGAGCATTGGCCTGCTAAACCCAGGGTTGTGAGTTCAATCCTTGAGGGGGCTGTTTAGGGATCTGGGGCAAAAATTGGGGCTTGGTCCTGCTTTGAGCAGGGGGTTGGACTAGATACCTCCTAAGGTCCCTTCCAACCCTGATATTCTGTGATTCTGTGATCTCCTGGGACCCACCCGGCTACTGCTACACTACATCCTGCAGGGGAACTAAGAGACAAACTCCCCAGGAGGAGCGGGTGGGCCAGGGCCCAGGCTGCAAGACCTGCTCTCTGCCTGGGCACGTCTGACCAAGGTCCCCCCTGAACCCGGAGGGGACAGGCTGGAGAACTCTGGGGGGAGGGATTACTAGGGACTATGCATAGCAGCTCTGCAAGAGGGGGCGAAGGGAGCTGATCCATGGGGGGGTGAGGTCCAGGGGCTGGGTGGGGGAAGGGGGGAATGAGGCAGAGCAGGAGAACTGAAAGTTACAGTGCCCAGAGGGAGGCTGGGCTGGGTCAGAGCAGGCCCGACTCCCAGTTAATGCCCTCCGGGGGCAATGGGGCGGCGGGGGAAAGCCATGACTGGGGGAAATCCCAGCGAGACGGCCTGGCCACAGGGACTCAGCAACCGAGGATCTGCACAGGGGAGTAACGGTGCCTTCAGCCTTGGGAGAGATCTCTCTGTCTGTCTAGCCAGCCAGCCCGCCTGTCCCCAGCCATCTGGGTCCCTGGTTTCGTTTATGGTTTGGAAGGCCACCAGCCCTGGAGAGGGGCTGGCGACTGAGAAGACCCCAACGGGAAAGCAGAGTGGGATGCGCTCAGCCAGCCATCTCCCTGTGGGGACGGGGGGACACGTCATGCCGCCTACGGCAGCAAACCATCAGGGATGGAAATCCCACTGCCTGAGGCTTCGGCGGATCCTGTGGGGGGCATCTTGGGGACAGTTTTCTTAATGGCAATTCTCTGCAAGGGGGGCTCATGGAGGGGGAGTGACAGGATGAGTAGCCAGGGGTTCCTGGCCCCGGGGTTCCTGGCCCCAGGCCTTTGCTCTGGCTCTGAAGGCCAGTGCATGCGTGGCTGCCTTGGCCTCACAGAGCCTCTGGGAATGGCCTGCACTCCTGGGGGCTGGAGGGAGTGATGCTAATCCCAAGTGGGCGCCTGGGAATGGGGCTGGCAAGGGGGGAAGTGGAACCTGCCCCCCAGCCTGGTGTGGCTGTGAAGCCAAGGAACTGCCCCGCCTCCAAGCAAACCCCCACAGTGCCGCTTATTGACAATTGGCCTTTATTGAGGAGCCTCTAAACACGGCCTGGGCTCTGGGGGGGCCCTGCTTGGGAGGTGGCCTGGGGGACCCAGGAGGGGCGGATACCCTGGCCATGACAGAGTTGGGCTGTGCACAGGCCCGTCACCGCACACTGGATCCCGGTACTGAATGTCGCCGCACAGAGCTCTGAGGAAAGGCAGCGGGGAGCCGGAGGGAGCAGCGAGCCCCCCAATCCAGCCGGAGGTGCCAGGGCTCCCCATGCACTTCACCCCCCTGCCAGGCTCTCTCAGTACAGCTTCATGCGGGGGAAGACCCAGGCCTCAGGGCTGCCCTCCTCCAGCAGGTATCCGTGCAGAGTGGGCAGCGGCCAGCGGCCGTGCTCCAGCGCCTCCGAGGGCGGGAAGAAGGACATGGGCAGCTGCTGGAGGGCGCATAGTTGCTGGGGCCCCCCCAGGGGGAACCCACTCTCCCAGCCTCCCGCACGGGGGCGGCCTTCCCCACTGGCTTCCAGCAGATCCCAGGTTCTGGGGGCGGCGGCTCTGGAGTCCCATGGCTGGTAGGAGTTGGAGGCTCTCACTGGCTCCACGGATGCCGGCTTCTGGCGGTGGTCTCTGGGCTTCACCAGCACTGACAGCAGTCCGTTGGCATGCCTGGGCCTCCGAGCCTCGCGGGGGGGCAGGAGCGGCTCCAGGTGAGGCCCCTGCCGGTGCAGCGAGCAGGCCTGCGGGAGGAGCGCTGGTTCTGAGCACAGCTCCCAGGAGACAGCCCTGTGCCCGGGACAAGGCCATACCAGCGCTCGGGGGGCCAGGACCTCTGCTGCCTGGCTGGGCTGGTTGGGGCTCCAGATGCTTTTCAGGACGTCGAAGGAAGTCTGCGTCTCCGAGGCGGCTCTCTCCATGGTCTGGGAAGTGTGTAGCTCCGGTGGGGACCGCTGGCTCTGCAGCACCTGCCACCGCTCTGGGCTCAGCCGGTGGGCACAGGGGTACTGGGGGGGCTCCGCCAAGGGGCACTCCGCAGGGCTCCTGCTGTCCAGACCCAGACCCAAGGTCGGCACCGAACCCCCAGCTGCGAGGGACATCCAGTGCCCCTGACCGTGTCCCTCGGAGGCACGCTCCTTTCGGGCCGGCCTACAGGCCACGCCGGCTCTCTCTAACCTGGTCCTGGGCTCCCAGATGGCATCCCAGGATCTCCCACAGCACTGAGCGGCTCTGGGCAAGGGGCCTGGCGCTTGGGGGGCGAAGGTGGCTATTGTGCATGCGTGTAGGGCGGAGCCGGACAGGAGCGCGTGGTGGGATGGAGCTGCTGTGGGGTGCAGGCTGCGCTGGCCAAACGGCTCGCATGCGCCAAGGGACTCCAGGTCCTCCCTTCGGGTCGCTCTCCCCTCTCCCTGCATGGAAAGAGAAGGGGGACGGCACACCAGCTAACGGCAACAGGGGCCATCTGCCGACTCCGCCCCTTGTGTGGGCAGCGTGCGCCCATGTGCCTGGCTCCGATGGGGCATGTGGGGCTGGGGCGTGCCGCACTGGGGTGATCTGCAACAGGACTGGCTTAGCGAGTCTGTACCGACTGCAGCCCATCCCCAGGGCTCCTGAGGCACGGCCCACACATCCCTGCCAGGCAAGGCCCGTCTCCACCTCCCCATGGGCAGAGGACCTTCGCTCTCCTCTTAACGAGCTCATCTCTGTCCCCCGTCTGTCCCTCACCAGTGCCCCATGCCCACAAGTCAGTCAGGCAAAGACCCCCCCACCCCGGGAAAGTCACTGGATCCTCTCCCTGTCCCCTGGAGTCCCACTGGAAACGGGCCAGGCCTAGTGACAGGCCTTTAGATTGACAACCCAGCAGGCGGGAGGGGCTGGGGCTGGGGCTGGCTGCCCCAGTGATGGAGGAAGGTGCCTTTATGGCCCTCCAGCCACTAGGGTCTGGGGTAGGGGGCAGGGGGCTTTCCAGGGACCACAGGGCACTCACCGTTTTAATGACCGTGTGCACAGGGCTGGGGCTCCCAAAGGCCAACACGTCCTGTCCCCTTCTCCTCTTCCCCGAAATGCCCTGTTCAGAGCTCCTGCTGCCACTTGATCCCGGATCCAACAGCAGCTCCTGCCCCCTGGCACCGGGGCTCCTGAGAGCTGAGGGCAGCAGAAAATCAGGAGACTGGGCAAACCCAGGAATCCAAAGCAGCGTGGGCTAGGCGCCGCTTCAGAGTGACGGGGCCGAATACGAATCTGCCCTCCCCCCCGTCCAGAACTGCAGGGTCACTGCACCCGCCTCTGGGGGGGGACCTTGGATGCAAACCAGGGAAACTGCAGCAGGGAGATGAGGAGGCAGAATGGAACTGCACGAGCCGGGCCTGGGGGACAGACCCCAGGGAACTTGAGTTAAAGTCCAGGGGCTGGGGTGTGCATCTGAAAGACTTAGTGGCGCTCTGGGGCATTAGGGCCGGCACTGACTGCCAGGGGAGAGCAGCCCCGTCCTGCTCCCTGCCCCACAGCGCCCCCTCGCGCCCCACTGGGGCCAGCACTGACAGTGAGAGGGGAGAGCACCCCCCACTGAGCCCCTGCCCCACTCCCTGCCCCACAGCGCCCCCTCGTGCCCCACTGGGGCCAGCACTGACAGTGAGAGGGGAGAGCACCCCCCACTGAGCCCCTGCCCCACAGCGCCCCCTCGCGCCCCACTGGGGCCAGCACTGACAGTGAGAGGGGAGAGCACCCCCCACTGAGCCCCTGCCCCACAGCGCCCCCTCGCGCCCCACTGGGGCCAGCACTGACAGTGAGAGGGGAGAGCACCCCCCACTGAGCCCCTGCCCCACTCCCTGCCCCACAGCGCCCCCTCGCGCCCCACTGGGGCCAGCACTCACAGTGAGAGGGGAGTGCACCCCCTACTGAGCCCCTGCCCCACTCCCTGCAGCACAGCGCCCCCTAGCGCCCCACTGGGGCCAGCACTGACAGTGAGAGGGGAGAGCACCCCCCACTGAGCCCCTGCCCCACTCCCTGCCCCACAGCGCCCCCTCGCGCCCCACTGCGGCCAGCACTGACAGTGAGAGGGGAGAGCACCCCCCACTGAGCCCCTGCCCCACTCCCTGCCCCACAGCGCCCCCTCGCGCCCCACTGGGGCCAGCACTGACAGTGAGAGGGGAGCGCACCCCCTACTGAGCCCCTGCCCCACTCCCTGCAGCACAGTGCCCCCTCACGCCCCACTGGGGCCAGCACTGACAGTGAGAGGGGAGAGCACCCCCTACTGAGCCCCTGCCCCACTCCCTGCAGCACAGCGCCCCCTCGCGCCCCACTGGGGCCAGCACTGACAGTGAGAGGGGAGAGCACCCCCTACTGAGCCCCTGCCCCACTCCCTGCCCCACAGCGCCCCCTAGCGCCCCACTGGGGCCAGCACTGACAGTGAGAGGGGAGTGCACCCCCCACTGAGCCCCTGCCCCAGTCCCTGCCCCACAGCGCCCCCTCGCGCCCCACTGGGGCCAGCACTGACAGTGAGAGGGGAGAGCACCCCCTACTGAGCCCCTGCCCCACAGGCCCCTAGCGCTGCACTGGGACATTGGGGCCAGCACTGGCTGCCAGGGGAGAGCGCCCCCTATTGAACCCTCCACCCCGCTCCCTGGGACAATGGGAGGTCTCCCCTCCACCGACTACGCGGGCCTGTCCCTGCCTAGCTTATGACAGCCGTTGTGATGCTGTGAGTTTGCTGACCCCCTTGGGCACAGGCGCTTACCTCCCTGGGCAGAGCCACCGCACGGCTTGTTCTGCACCATTAGGCCAGAGAGATCGGGCAGGGTTTGGTGCCGGTCCAGCAGGGTGCGGAGTATTGTCTGGCGCCTTTCGCTGACCAGGCTGCGCCCCGGGAACATCACCATCAGGTCGAGATGGGTTTGGAGTTCCTGGGCCAGCTCCCTCATGGCGGCGGTGACACCGCCTGGCTCGGCCCCACTCGGGGGGACGTTCTCTTTCCCGTCCAGGGGAGCTGGGACCTCAGCCTGGGAATCTCCTGTCTCCACTGCCGCGGTTTCAGAGGGACTTGGGCCCAGCGCCCCGGCAGCGGGCGCAGCGGTAGGTTGGGGCCCTTCGCCCACTGTGTGGGGTGCAGGCGCACTGGTCCCATGCTGTCTGTCTGGAGCACATGTCTGGCCAGGGGTGCGGGGTTCCCAGGCCTGGCTGATTGCGCCAGGGATCGCAGCACTTGTCTCGGTCTCCGTCTCTCGCTCGCGTCGGGGATCCAGCAGCCTCTCGATGTCGGCTGATTTCACCTCCCTGTTAAACATGCCCAGGTGCTGGCTGAGCCTGTGCTGGGTTATGATGACCGGCATGGAGCTGGAGACCCTTTTGATGGCTGGTAGAGGGGTGGACTGGGCACAGCCAGCACAGTGCGCGCTCCAGCCCGGGGCTGGCAGCCTCTGAAGCATCCTGCAACCAGGCCTCTGCTCTGGGCCTCCGACCGCAGCGTTCCTGCCGAACTTGGCGGAGTTGCGCTCCCGTTTGGTTTTGCGGCGCTTGACCCGGCCGGGTCTCTGCCCGGCACCGTGGTGTCCTGGCTGCGGTGCTGTCAGCTGGGGGGCAGAGGGGACGAGGCCGGGGTCATCACCTGCCCTTCTTCTGCTGCAGGGATTCATGCCGGCGGCCGCTTCTGCTGCAAGGAGCAAAGTCAAAGAGCTTCCAATACTCCCCCTGCCAGCCACCCCAGCTCCCCCAACACCAGGCAGCTAACAGGGAATGGAGCCACAGTGGCCTCGCGTGGCTGTTTGGGGGAATGCAAAGGGTGCCTCTTCTCATTACTACACCTACATGTCTAGCTCAGCGTCCCCCGCGCCAGGCGCTGTACAAACACACCGCACAAAGCACTACGGGGACACGAGCTTGTTCATGTCTCCAGCCATCATCTATTCCCTCCAAACCCCCAGGCCTTCTTCTCTTTAACTGTGTCGTTGGCTTTAGCATTGCTGGACAGGCATGGCTTCCAGGCAGGGAAACCCCCAAGGGCTGAGGCAGGGGTGCAGGCCCCATGGCCCATTCAGCCCTCAGCCTCTCTGCTGGTGAGGGGGCCAGGTAGCACCCCGGGGGAGGTGTGACGGAAAGGAGGCCTTCACCCAAGGGCTCGGTTCACAGAGTGTGTGGAGGGAGCTGTGGGTAAAGTGGGGGGGAAGGGGCAGGAGGGAGTTGTGAGGAGGGAGCTCACTGACCCCCTTCTCTGAACTGAATCCATGGGCCTTCCAGGGTTGGGGGTGGGGGTCTGCGCCCAATTCCCCATGTCAGTGGTTCTCAACCAGAGGTCTGGGCCCTCTGGGAGGCCGCGAGCAGGTTACAGGGGTCCACCAAGCAGGGCCAGCGCAAGACTCCCTAGGGCCCAGGGCAGAAAGCCAAAGTCCTGCCACATGGGACCCGGGGCACCGAGTCCCACTACCTGGGGCTGAAGCCGAAGCCTGAGCAACTTAGCTTCGCAGGGCCCCTGTGGTGTGGGGCCCAGGAAACTGCCCTGCTTGCTACCCCCCAACCCGGCCCTGGCTTTGATATGCAGAAAAACAATTGTTGTGGCACAGCTGGGCCGTGGCGTTTTTATAGCATGGGGGGCGGGGGGGCTCAGAAAGAAAAAGGTTGAGAATCCCTGCCCTATAGGTTCCTTACCCAGCACCCCCTTCTCAGAGCCCCTGGGATTCTCCCCTCAACCCCCTCTCCTCAATCCACCCAGGGTCCCCTCTCCTCCATGCCCCTAGAGACCCCTCCCCCACCCCCTCCCTTCAATGCCCCCAGAGACCCCTCCCCCAGGCCCCTTCTCAATCCACCCAGGGACCCCTCCCCTCAATGCCCCTAGAGACTCCTCCCCATACCATCCCTTCAACGCCCCCAGAGACCCCTCCCCCAGGTCCCTTCTCAATTCACCCAGAGACCCCTCCCCTCAATGTCCCTAGAGACCCCTCGCCTATGACCCCCTCCCCTCAATCCCACCCTAGAGACCCCTCCCCCAGGTCCCTTCCCCTCAATCCAGAGACCCCTCCCCTCAATGCCCCTATAGACTCCTCCCCCATCCCACTCCCTTCAATGCCCCCAGGGATCCCTGCCCTCAATCCACCGAGACCCCTCCCCTCTGACCCTCTCCGCTCAATCCCACCCTAGAGACCCCTCCCCACAGACCCCACCTTCAATCCCACCCTAGAGACCCCTCCCCTCAGACCCCCCTTCAATCCCACCCTAGAGACCCCTCCCCTCAATCCATCGAGACCCCTCCCTTCAATCCAACCCTAGAGACCCTTCCCCACAGACCCCTCCCTTCAATCTCACCCTAGAGACTCCTCCCCACAGACCCCTCCCCTCAATCCCTCCCTAGAGACCCCTCCCCCAGGTCCCTTCTCCTCAATTCACCCAGAGACCCCTCCCCTCAATGCCCCTATAGACTCCTCCCCCATCCCACTCCCTTCAGTGCCCCCAGGGACCCCTCCCCTCAATCCACCGAGACCCCTCCCTTCAATCCCACCCTAGAGACTCCTCCCCACAGACCCCTCCCTTCAATCCCACCCTAGAGACTCCTCCCTACAGACCCCTCCCTTCAATCCCACCCTAGAGACCCCTCCCCACAGACCCCTCCCCTCAATCCACCGAGACCCCCTCCCTTCAATCCCGCCCTAGAGACTCCTCCCCACAGACCCCTCCCTTCAATCCCACCCTAGAGACTCCTCCCCACAGACCCCTCCCTTCAATCCCACCCTAGAGACTCCTCCCTACAGACCCCTCCCTTCAATCCCACCCTAGAGACCCCTCCCATCAATCCACCGAGACCCCTCCCTTCAATCCCACCCTAGAGACCCCTCCCCACAGACCCCTACCTTCAATCCCACACTAGAGACCCCTCCCAACAGACCCCTCCCTCCAATCCCACCCTAGAGACCCCTCCCCACAGATCCCTCCCCTCAATCCCGCCCTAGAGACCCCTCCCCACAGATCCCTCCCTTCAATCCCGCCCTAGAGACCCCCTCCCTTCAATCCTGCCCTAGAGACTCCTCCCCACAGACCCCTCCCTTCAATCCCACCCTAGAGACTCCTCCCCACAGATCCCTCCCCTCAATCCCGCCCTAGAGACCCCTCCCCACAGACCCCTCCCCTCAATCCCGCCCTAGAGACCCCTCCCCACAGACCCCTCCCTTCAATCCCACCCTAGAGACCCCTCCCCTCAATCCCGCCCTAGAGACCCCTCCCCACAGACCCCTCCCTTCAATCCCGCCCTAGAGACCCCTCCCCTCAATCCCGCCCTAGAGACCCCTCCCCACAGACCCCTCCCCTCAATCCCGCCCTAGAGACCCCTCCCCACAGACCCCTCCCCTCAATCCCGCCCTAGAGACCCCTCCCCACAGACCCCTCCCTTCAATCCCACCCTAGAGACCCCTCCCCACAGATCCCTCCCCTCAATCCCGCCCTAGAGACCCCTCCCCTCAATCCCACCCTAGAGACCCCTCCCCACAGACCCCTCCCCTCAATCCCGCCCTAGAGACCCCTCCCCACAGACCCCTCCCTTCGATCCCACCCTAGAGACCCCTCCCCACAGACCCCTCCCTTCAATCCCGCCCTAGAGACCCCTCCCCACAGATCCCTCCCCTCAATCCCGCCCTAGAGACCCCTCCCCTCAATCCCGCCCTAGAGACCCCTCCCCACAGACCCCTCCCCTCAATCCCACCCTAGAGACCCCTCCCCACAGACCCCTCCCCTCAATCCACCGAGACCCCGTCCCTTCAATCCTGCCCTAGAGACTCCTCCCCACAGACCCCTCCCCTCAATCCCGCCCTAGAGACCCCTCCCCTCAATCCCGCCCTAGAGACCCCTCCCCACAGACCCTCTCCCCTGTGCTCCCACCTCCTGGCCCCCCTCCTCCAACTGCCCGAGCAGGGCTTCCCCCGCCCCTCGCGAAGTGGGCGTGGCTGACCGTCTCCTCGCGGCCGGAATGCCCCGCCCTTCTCGCCTAGGGGCGGGGCTGTGTTCTTCCCTCTCCTCTCCCCTCGCCTCGCGCCGGGGCCGTTTGCAGCCTTCTACCAGGCGCGAGACCAGTGGCTCTCTTTCCCGCGCTGCCCGCTGATTGGTGGCCGCCGTCCCTTCGCCCCGCGCTGATTGGCCACAATATACCAATGCCCCGCGATGATTGGCTAGAGGTTTTGGCGGGCTCTGGTAGACCAAGGCGAAGGGATGTGTTGTTAGAGGCTGCAGCAGCCCAATTCTGACCAATCCAGTCAGTGTGGGGGAGACCCCAGAGACTCAGGGCTGAGGGGAGAGACCCCAACCCGGGGCTGAGGGGAGAGACCCCAACCCGGGCTGAGCCCCAGGGCTGAGGGGAGAGACCCCAACCCGGGCTGAGCCCCAGGGCTGAGGGGAGAGACCCCAACCTGGGCTGAGACCCAGGGGCCGAGGGGAGAGATGCCAACCCGGGCTGAGCCCCAGGGCTGAGGGGAGAGACCCCAACCCGGGCTGAGACCCAGGGGCTGAGGGGAGAGACCCCAACCCGGGCTGAGACCCAGGGGCTGAGGGGAGAGACCCCAACCCGGGCTGAGACCCAGGGCTGAGGGGAAAGACCCCAACCCGGGCTGAGACCCAGGGCTGAGGGGAGAGACCCCAACCTGGCCTGAGATCCAGGAGCTGAGGGGAGAGACACCAACCCGGACTGAGACCCAGGGCTGAGGGGAGAGACACCAACCCAGGCTGAGATCCAGGGGGAGAAGGGAGAGACATCAACCTGGGCTGAGCCCCAGGGCTGAGGGGAGAGACCCCAACCCGGACTGAGACCCAGGGCCGAGATGCCAACCTGGGCTGAGCCGCATGGGATAATAGGGGTAGACCCCAAACTAAATTAAGCCTGTGAGGCAGGAGATCCCAAATTGAGATGAGCCTGTGAGGCAAAAGGACCCCTATTCAGGCTGAACCTCATAAAGGGATGAACTCCAGAAAGGGAAGAGACACCTGTGGGGCCCTCATTTCATTGTCCCCTTACAGGGTTTACTGGGGTAGCTGGCAAGTTGTCAGGCACCATGAGTGACAATGCTGGAGAAGGGAGAGCATCAGAAAAGAGGAAAGAGCAGAAGAGCAGAAAAACAGGGGACAGTTTCAAGGTGAGGAGCCCAGGGGGGAAGCAGCTGCTGGGAGCAGATGATCCCCAGCGGGAGGTGGGAAATTTGTCTCATCTTCCCCATTGCAGGATGGGAGAGCATCTAGGATTCCACCTGCAGGGGAAGGAGCACATGCCCCTGTGCCTTGGGAGGCAAGAGCCGTGGGGCTGAGTGAGACCCCCAGCACCAATGGAAGGAGCTCACTCCCTGTCTCCTGGCCAGAGATAATCATCAGGCCCAGGAGATTAATTTAAAATTAGACCCTCACTTTTCCATTCCAAATGGTCAGTCAGTGGAAAAAGTAGAAGATGACATGCTGCACAGGGCCAATTTCCATACACCTCCCTCTGCCCAAGAGATTTGCTGCTATTCTAGGGCGGGTGGACAGGGAGGGAAGGAAGTGTTCCCTTTTGTTGAGTAAATTCAGATGGTGACTAGTGAACATAACACACCTGTGACACTTTTCTTCACCTGACTAGGTGGAAGATGAATTCAAAGAGCTGTCCATCTACTTCCCTAAGGAGCAATGGGCAGAGATGGGAGACTGGGAGAAAACCCGCTACAGGAACATGAAGCGGAATTATGAGTTTATGGTTGAACTAGGTGAGAGGGCCAGCTGGGGGTGAAAAGGGCGACTCCAAGTGGCACAAGCAGCTGGAGAGTTTAAGATGTTGTATTTTATCCTCCTTTAAGTCTCCTCCCTCGTTTTGGGAGGGAGGAGACATTGAGAGTTTGTGTCTTTGGGGCAGAGAGAAGCCAGAGTATAAATCCGGTATAGAAAACACTCTCACACTCTGCACCCCCCATTTCAGACCTTAGGTGAATGTGCTGGCTTCTTCATTTGCTGTGTCTGTGATGAGCCTTGCAGGCACTTGAGGCTGCTGCAAGCCCTCTGGCCTGGGCAGTAGGAGTCCTGAGGTGCCAGGCGAGCCTCACAGGTCTCCCAGATTAGAATACGTGGCACTGCCACCAGGTCCCCGTGCCTGTATTCCCAGTGCAAGGTGTCTCACTGCATGAGCAAGACTCAGATCATGTCAGCTGTTATTGCTTATAATGGATTTCTTTGTTAGGCCTTCCTACCCCGAAACCTGCATTTATGTATCGTGGTCGACATCCCCAAAACCCCATCATAGACGACTCTGAGTCTGATGAAGACTGGACACCAAAACCTTTAGGTAACAGAGCAAAGAAGTGACTCTTCATTTTAATGAGCTACCATTACTGGGCATCTCCACTGGTTAAAAGATCCTTGGGGGAATTAGCTTCTTGCCACATAGTCCCCAGCCTCAAAGATCTCATGTTGCACTTTTCACCCTTCCAGCCATGGAGAACTGGAGAAGATTCACTTTGGAGCTTCTTAACATGATACTTTAATTCACCACAAGGGTTGCAACTTGAGGCTCTCCTTGCTCTAATCTGGGGCATTCAGGTTAAAAAGTGAACAGTTTATTTTTTATGCACAAACATCCTGTATCAGCAGCGAGGCAGCATGAAATACGGAACATGTACAGGGAAGTTCAAAGGGACTTTGAACAGTGACACCTGTTTTACCCTGGGGTTTATGGTTTCAGATAGATTCAAACTGCTGCTAAGTCAAAGGCGGCTTCAAGCACTCACGCTGTATGTTACTTATAAATATTAAATAATTTTATGATGAGTGAAGAGCGGTTTCTTACATAAAAAAGCATTAACTTAACATCCTGTCTTCTACACCTTGCTTTGTTAAATAGTTACCCTGCACAGTGAAACCAGTTACATTGTAACAGCTCCGTAGTGGTTGGGGAAGGCTGAGACGACTTTCTTAGAGCTTCTCTGTCTCTGATTTCTGTGACTCTGTGACAGTAAGTCAGAACATGAAACAGCTGGCAGCTTCCTGCCTGGGACACTTACAATTTCAGTAATGTTGGTCATGCAGCATTTGGGAACGCGTTCGGTTTGTTTTGTTTTTTTACACTTACAGTTAAAACCTTCAGGCCACCACGTAAATCTGGCAGTTTGAAACAGGAAAAAAAGAAAAGGCAGATCATCAGTCAAGTAAGCTTACTAAGTACTTTTTCTTAGATGACGAATCTTTTAGAGGAGGTGAACCCCATTTTTAATTAACAAATGCCTCTATAGTGACATGAAAAGTACTTTTTATGTGCTAGTTATGCTGCTGATTCAACTAATAATTAAATAATTATTGTGACACTTCCTAGGGGTACCAGGGCTGTGGGGCACCTCACTACCACCTGCTCTTAGCATGAGGCAATCTTGTCTGTACCTGCTGTGGTTCCAGGAGCCCCAGGCACCACAAGCACTCCCCTCTCAGCCTACGCAGGCTTCGCTGTCCCTCTGCGGGGCAGAGATAGGCACTTTCCAAGCCCTCTGTGCATCCCCCTGGAGCGTGCAGCACCTGTTCTACTGGCCACTCACCGTAGTCACAGATTCGCTGTTCCCAAAGGCACAGGACACCCCAGTTTACCAGTTACACCTCAGATCACCACTCTGCTTAACACGCAGCAGAGGTTATAGTGAGAACAAATCCAAGTTCATTCAAATGATCGCAAATAGAAATATTGGAAACAAATGGTTACAGATAAAATCATATCACGCCTTTTAGGGCCTAGACTTAATTAACAAGATACCCTCAGCTTTAATGAAGTATTGATTACCAGCGCTTTTCAACCAGGTCATCTGTGATCCCCTTTTCATGAAACAAGCCACTCCATCAGCTTGTCAGGTGCAAGATACGCAGCCCCAAATATAGCAAAACAGTTCTTTAATCTTTATTCATAAACCAGATGCTCTCCTGCTATGTGTCCCTTCAATTTTGGGATCCTGTGTCTTTTTCGCAATCTTGTTTAGCTGGTGGCTCCATAGGCAATTAGATGTACCTTGTGAGACACACATGACTGGCCATAGAGATTAGCGCCTCCGACCCTGCCTGAACAGAACCTGTCTGAGGCCTGTCACCACTCGGTGACCTGCCTTTAACTTCAAGGCATTAAGAACATAATTTCCAGTATAGAAGGCAGGAGAGAGATCACTTGATCATTACCTGTTAGGTTCACTCACTCCGAGGCACCTGGCATTGGCCACTGTCAGTAGACAGGATACTGGGCTGGATGGACCTTTGGTCTGACCCAGTACGGCCATTCTTATGTTCTGTTATGTTCTTCTACCTAATTCCTAAATATTATCCTTATATATCTTTCACAATGGTTATGATGAGCTACATATTGGCACCTGGTAGAGACCTTGCATGCTACTCTTCGTGAACTATGGTGCATATACTTGTTGCAGGGATCCCTGTAATACTCTATGCCCCCTCTGTCCTGTGCCAGTTGACAGAAAGGTTCCTAGACCGCAATTATCAACCAAATAATAACTTTAATGTTAAATGTAATCATTAAAACCCAGAACCTCAATCAAATGATTGTAAAAATAGTTATTATATACCAATAGGATGCATACACAAGATGAGGGAAGGGAGAAAAAAGCATTTATATAAAAGGCCAAGAAAAGTTTTAAGACTGAGGATCATTTTTCAGAATATCTCCGTGGAATTGTTCAGTTTCTGCCACTGGACTCAAATACATTGTAGACAGAAACAGAGTCACTTCAAGGCTGCTTCCTAACCTTGCAAATTTCAGAAGGGAGATGTCTGATATAGGGAAGCCACAAACTTTCTGCCCAAGTGGGAGCCCAGAGCAACAGCAACAGCTACATCATGATTGTAACACTGTGACAGAATGCTTCCTGCTATGACTGATGCGCCCTCTACTGGTTGGTGGAGCCTCTCACGATGGTAGAGCACAGAATTTTTTATTCCAAAGTAGAGCTGGTTGAAACATGGAAATATTTCACTAAGTACTTGGGTAACAATTTCAAAAACATTTTCAAAAAAGTATTAAAATTTTATGAACAATTTAACAAAAAAAATGGAAAAAATCAACTTTTTTTGTGAAACAATTTGTGTTTTTTTCCAAAAGACCATTTTTCAATTATAAAACATTTTATTTAAAAGCTTTTGACAGGCTTTATACAGAAGACACAGTATCAGATTAGGCAAATATCTAATCATCTCAGTGAAGAGATCAGTAGGGAAATGTCTGTATTTTAAGCCTTGTAGATAACTTGCTCCTTGCCTCTCATCCTCCATATATCCTCTTTGGATTATCAAAGACCCCCAGAGAGAATATTCAAGTCAAATTGTATGAGGCCCTGTGATGGGGTGCGTTCCCCCACACTGGCCCTGAATGGATTAATGGGGGCCTGAGAGGTGAGTTCATAGATTCAAGGGCTGGAAGGGACCTCGAGAGGTCATCGAGTCCAGCCCCCTGCCCTCATGGCAGGACCAAATACTGTCTAGACCATCCCTGATAGACATTTATCTAACCTACTCTTAAATATCTCCAGAGATGGAGATTCCACAACTTCCCTGGGCAGTTTATTCCAGTGTTTAACCACCCTGACAGTTAGGAACTTTTTCCTAATGTCCAACCTAAACCTCCCTTGCTGCAGTTTAAGCCCATTGCTTCTTGTTCTATCCTTAGAGGCTAAGATGAACAAGTTTTCTCTCTCCTCTTTATGACACCCTTTTAGATACCTGAAGACTTGGGGGGTTACCTTGGGGGGGAATACCTGAAGTGTTGGGGGGTTGCGGGGCAGCACAGGGGTTACTGAGGATAGACTGGTTAGTGATTGGGTTCCTGACACTGCAGGGAAGCTTTTAATAAAAATCCAAGTTTTATTGTTATTCTTGTGTCACAGAGTATAGGGGAGTCCGGCCCTGCACCCCTTTTCCCCGGATTCACTGGGAGTCTCAGCCAGCCAGTAGAACAGAAGGTTTATTAGAGATGCCAGGAACACAGTCCAACCAGAGCTTGTCAGTACATCCAGGACCCCTCAGTCGGGTCCTTCCGGGGGGCAGAGAGCTTAGACCCCAGCCTGGGGGCTCCCTGCATTTTGCCCCACAGCTCCAAATGGGGCAGGGAGGCCAGACCCTGTCTGCCCCCCTCCTGTCCTCTTCCCAAGCCAGCTCCAAACTGAAACCACACAGACAAAACTCCAGGAGGCTCTTCCCCTCCCCCCGGGGCTCCTCCTCTCGCCTTTTGTCCATTCTCCCAGCCAAAGGTGTCACCTCCCAACCCCCTTCCTGGCTCATGTTACAGCCCCAGGTAAAGTCTCCCTTTCCTAATGCAATGCCACAGGTCCCAGGGAACCTCCCCCACAAACCTCCCAGGTTGAATCCACCTCACTCTCTACTCCGTCACATCCTGCCAGGTTTGAAAATCCCCCTTTAACAAAACAACTTCTGGGGCCTAAAATTAGAAGCAACAGCATCCAAAGAGCAGCAGGAGACAGTCAGTGCTAAAGCACAGGGCTGGGAGTCAGGACTCCTGAGTTATATTACCTTGATGCACCTGGAGGGAGAGCCAGGTGTGGCTGATCAGGAAGCCCAGCTGGGAAGAGCAGTTTGGTTAGGATAAAGAAAGGAAGCAGGCTGCAGAGAGACTGTCTATAATCATTCTAGGGGACTAAGGAGGTAGTGAGGCAGAGGGAGTAAAGATGCTAGCAAGCAGCTGGGGAGAAGGGAGCCATGGGGAGGAGAAGGGATTGGGACTGTGGGTGTACTCTGAAAGAAGGGATGGATTTGGAGTCAGACTGTGAGGGAGGGGAGATAGTGTTGTGTTGGGGTTCTGTGGAGGAACAGAGTAAGGGCCTTCAAAGGCCAAGCCTGAGAGAGGCTGGCTAGGAAGGAGCCCAGGGAAACAGCAGCAGTAAGGAGTGGAACTGCACTGCTGGCTAAAGCAGGGGTAGGGAACCTTTTTCCTATCATGGGCCATTGACCCACAGAAAAAAATCAATTGTGGGCTACATACAGCCTGGGGGGGCGGTGCCAAAGCTTCCTGCCCCCGGTGGGAAAAGCAGGCGCTCGTGGAGGGGCACTGAGGCTTGGCGCTTCCAGCCCGTGGTGCCGAGACTTGCTGTGGGCCAGATGAAATTAAGCAATGGGCTGTAGGTTCCCCACCCCTGGGCTAAAGGTTCCTGGGCTGGGACCTGGTGTAGTGGAAGGGCCCAGGCTCCCCTATCAGCCACTGGCAAGGTGTTATGAGCCCAGAGAAGGGGACAAGGACATTGAAAAACTTTGAGGAAAGGATGTGAGGACCCGAGGCCTCATGTTGGAGGCCCAAAGATCCTTTGGTGAGGATGTTGGGCTTTCTGTTACCCTGGAAGGGGTGAACTAAATTGTGACCTAGCAAGAAAAAGTTATGGGAAGAGAGATCACTGTGGTGATGGTGACTGTCAGCAGGGGGAACCATTTGGGGAGAGCTGCTATGCCATGTCTGATCTGGAGAAGGTACTCCATTGCTGCAATGGTCAACCTATTTTTACATGGCCATCTGCTCCTTGTAGTCTTTTCTATTAATTTCTCCACATGACAGGCTCTGAGTAGAGACAACCACAACAGTATGCTTATTGTAATGGAAAACAACTTTGTGTGCAGAATGAAGAGACAATGCTGGAGGAAGCCTCTGAGAATCAAACAGACACTGAGAAATTGGACAAAAATTCAGATGTGGGCACCAGAATCCCTGTCACTAATGTTGTTGTTCTGAAAACTGGTAAGCCCAGAACGTGGGGAAATCTCCTCTGTATTTTCATAGTAACTCTGAGGACCTAATAAGGTCTGCAGCCTATGAGATTTGGTGGGAAGTGCTCTCTGCACACCAGGGGTTAAAGTGGGACACGTAATTCTCATTATCTGTAGAAACATGGAAATATTTCTCATTATAGTGGAGTCCAATTCAATACCACAGCTATTCTTACTGCTGCTTTTCCTCTTGAGCTCTCAGTCCCTGAGAGTCCATCCTTCAGCACGTAAGCTCACAGCTACCAACCTGACGGGATTCCCTTCAAATCCCTGTCATGCTGCTCTTTAACTGGTTGCTTAGGGTACTGTTGAGTGATGCAAGGCAGGGTGAGCTTCCATGGCACTCCTAGTGTTGGTTTCCTATGGCAACAACAGACGTCTAACTTGACTTGAGTCCATCTTGGCAATGCGACGCATGGTCATCAGGACACAGACTGGCCTTTTATTGCTGTTTTACTTGGGTCTCAATTCTCGCATACCAGCCCATCTGAGGCTGTTGGCACTGAGAGCAGAGGACAGTGAGCTAGACACAAATTTAAGGAGACAATGTCAGTGCTTAATCAATTATAGTCAGAAAGTGTCAGTCAGATGTGTTTTTCAGTGTTCAGCTCCTAGAAACTGTGGTATGGCTCATATTTATGTATATTTTCATGTGCAAAAGGCCTGATTCTTACATATTCTATAGCCACTTTGCTGTGTAAAGCAGCCTCAATATAAATGAGATTTAGGCCTGAAAATGCCATTGCCTATTTATTTCTATCAATTCTGGTACTGCACAGACTAACCTACCCAGTATAATTCCCTCTTTAGATCTACCCAGGTTAGCAGTTTCTAAAACCCAAGGGCAGAACACCCAAGTTAACACATACAGCTTACGAAAGAGAGAGAAAAAAGTGTACGTTGAAATAAATGAACCACAAGATGATGATTATTTATGTAAGTTGCACGGTTTCTTTCAGTCTTTTTTTTTTCTTTGAGCCTCAAATGTTTTTCCTTATGACCCTGCACACTATAGTATCTGAGCACCTCAAAAGTATTTAAGAATAGGAATACTAGTCTGTATCTCTCTATTCCTTCTAACCATGCAGGAGAAATAGCTGGAGGAGGGATGGTTCGAGACGTAAGTTTTGCATTTAATTCTGAAAGTCATCCTTATCTCTTGTGGCACTGAGTTCCTTAGTCTTGGCTAGTTCCTGTGATAGTTCTGTCTCCTGCACTCATGAAATTCTCCTCTTGGTCAAGAGTTTCATTGTTCTGATGGAACATAACTCTCCCATGGAAGGCTCTTGATAAGAGGAGAGACCTGGAATTGGAGACTCTCTTCAATAAGGAGTCAGTGCAGAGAGCTAAGCATTGGGTGACATGTTCACTATGACCTGCGTAGCTAAACAGGCTGCTGTGTCCACTTTCCATTGAGTGCTTGCTGGAGGCAATATACCACCTGATAGAAATTCTCTGAAAATGTGTCTCTGATATGAGGGAAAACTTCAGACTCTTCAGTTCAGCCAAGTGCAGCAGCTGGAGAGCAGCTACCTAGTATGTAACCCAGCTGCCTGCATGCACTAGGGCCTGTGATGGGGTGAATGGTCTGGTATGCAGACAGGGGCTAGGGGAGATGGAGCAGAGAAACCAACTGATGGAGTCAATGTTCTGTTTCTCTTCCTCTTCTAGTTTGTGAGGATTGCCTGACATTCTTCATTGATGAGTGCTCAGTTCATGGCCCTCCAGTTTTCATCAGAGACCCAATAGTAGAAACAGGACAGGAAAGGAGAGCAGCTCTCACTTTGCCCCCGGGGATGAGAATTGGGCTTTCGAGTATCCCGCAGGCTGGGCTTGGAGTCTGGAATGAGGCAGACACCCTACCGGTTGGAGTTCATTTTGGCCCATACGACGGAAGGATAACAGAGGAGGAGGCGGCAGCCCACAATGGCTATTCTTGGCTGGTATGAATTGCCCATGAAGTTTTTTCTATTCCAACATTGCTGTGTTCTAGCTCGTCAAAGTGCGAAAGGAAGGAGAGGAAGTATGCTCCTTGGTACTGAACTCTCATTCTGTTTTATTGAGTCATGTTTTATTAGTATGACGTTACATCAGCATTTCTCAGTGTCTGCCAGGGAGGTGGCATGAAGGGCTTGCTGAGGGACTTGGGAAATGTATCCATTCATATGTTTAGGCCTTTCACACGTGGCACTCTCCTAGTGGGGTGCAGTTGGTTTCACTTTCCTGATGGTGGTGGCAGGCTCGGCTTTCAAAGTTTGTTGGGAGACACCGTTCTGCTCTCAGGCTTTGTCTACACTACACACCTTTTAGCGACACAGCTGTGCCACTACAGCCATGCCACTAAAAGTTGCACATTGTAGCTGCTGTTTGTCAGCTGGAGAGAGCTCTCCTGCCGACAAAGCGCTGTTCACACCAGCACTTTTGCCCTTCCGGGGGGGGGTGTGTGTTTAACATCCCTGAACGACAAAAGTTTTGCTGACGACAAAGTTCCAGTGTAGACAAAGCCTCAGTTACATACAATATGCTGCCTCCTTGAGTTCATTGAAATTGTCACTGTGAGCACTGTTTGGCCCTGTCTCTTCTGTGTGTATTCACACTTGTAGGATTTCTTCTGAACTGTGTTCAGGACACAATGGACCCAAAGCATGACACTTGTCACTTATTTATCATAGTCTCTGTATGGAGAGTGCCTTATTGATTCCTGTGTATCTTGTTTGATTCAACTCCAGATCACCAAGGGAAGAAACTGGTATGTATACATTGATGGAAAGGATGAAACTAATGCCAACTGGATGAGGTAAGTCCCTGTACTCCTATCCTCATCAGTATGACCCTAGAATATTAGCTCTGGGATAGTCAGTGTTTTAGGTGTACGAAGACACAGGATTAACTTTTACAGGCTACAGCGCACCCAATCCAACACTAAGCATGCAGTTATTTACCCAGTGTGATGGAGTGGGGCAGATTGACGTGGGAGTGTTGCAGGGGAGTTTTGCTGGGACTGTCTGCATTGGTGGTGGGATGTCGAGGTGTGACTTCACTTGAGGGATGATACCTGAGCCCAGGAGGGAGTTGGGGCCAGGGGACACCTTTTGCCTGGGGAACTGGACAAAGGCTGGAGGAGGAGCCGAGGGGAGTCGGTGAGACTGGTGGAGGGGGTTTCAGTTTGGAGCTGGATGGGGAAACGGAGGGAGCCCCAGGGCTGGGGTCTAATGCCCCCCAGAGAGACCTGACTGAGGGGTCCTGTTTGTACCTACAAGCTCTGTTTTGGACTGTGTTCCTGTCGTCTAATAAATCTTCCGTTTTACTGGCTGGCTGGAGAGTCACAGTGAATCCCAGGAAGTGGGGGTGCAGGACCTTGACTCCTCCACACTCTGTGACACCCAGTCCTGTTAGCACTCACAACATGATATTCTCAGCATTAAGATTACAACACAGACCCCAAAACAAAGTGCCCGCCTGGTTAGGGAGAGCGACAGCATTAGCTCTCCAATACCCAGGCACAGAGAAGCATATTGAGGAAGCGTCATTCCTCAGAATTTCCTTTCTATAAAAGTTGTACATATTTTTGGCTCTAACTCATCTCACTTTCATAGACTTAGTGGGAGTAGATGAGCTTCAGAAACACCTGAGGTAGCATTCAAATGTTACTGGCTAGACTCTGAAATCTCCTGGCATGGACCAATAACCTATTAATCCCATTAAGGAAAATATAGAAGTATTGTGGTTATTTCACTGTTCTGTTGCCTAGCTTTCAGGTTGTCACTTCCCTCACTGAAGACCATTGTATTTAACAAATCACTTTTCTAACTGAATGTCCAGGTATGTTAACTGTGCTAGGGATGAGGAAGAGCAGAACCTTGTCGCTTTCCAGTATCATGGGAAAATCTACTATCGAGTCTGCAGGGCCATCCTGCCACACTCGGAGATGCTGGTCTGGTACGGGGATGAATATGGCAAGGAGCTGGGCATCAAGTGGGGTACGAGATGGAAAAGCACAGCGCTACCCAAAGGTACCAGTCTGCAGCCTCGCTCTGGCTAAAAGCTTCCCTTGGCTTGTTTTGCGATGACCGAATTTCTAACCACCAGGAGCCTTCATTTCTTATCCTGACATCTTGGTCATGAATGCCCACGGGTAAATCCTTAGAGAGCCCATCCTGAGTGCAGCTGTGAGGAGGGAAGCTGGTGAAAGGAGATGCTGCAGCCACCACTTCCACTGGTGGTCGGAATGAGCCTAATTATGGGAGCTTCCTGCTATCCCTAGAACAGGGGTAGTCAATTATTTTTTGTCAAATAATGGTTCTTGGTCAAGGTACGTCCAAGGTCCAGACTGCAGAGAAACAGTTTTTCACATTGCAGTAACAATAATGACAATAAGTAAAAAAGCATCTGGTGGTCCAGATTTGGCCCACGGTCTGCCTATTGACTACCCCTACCCTACGTGGTGGCCAGATTTAGAGCACCTGCTGCCCTGAATCTCCCTCTTCAGTTGCCTTCTGCTCAGCGACTGACACCACCTCCAACACAGGCACATACGGGGGGTCCCCTAGCTCAGTGATGCTCAAGGGCCAGTCTGTGGATTGGCACCTGTCGCTGGGATCTCCCTGATACAGTTTAGGAAGGCAGCAAGCAGGTCCCTGATTTCCAAATAGTTGAAACATGGTGGGATCCATGAGGAGACACAAGCACTGAGCTGCTGAGCAGTTCCCAGTCTGACAGCTGAAACACTGTCGGGTGCCCCTACTGTTCAGCCCGTGACTTATTACCCAACCCTCTCCGACCCCAGCATCTCCTTTATATTAAGAAGTGAAGGCTGGGACTAAAAACAGTATTTAAAGTTAAACTAAGCAACTAGGCTAGAGTTTCTCTGACTGGCTATCAGATGATCTGCACAGAGTGGCTAGAAGAGGCTAAAATTTTACTGTGGGTGCAAAGCCACCTATTGCCCCCACTGTATAGAATCCCAGAGTTCAGAAACTAAACCTATACAAGGTGTGTTTTGGTATCTTCAAAACAAGCTGAAAGGTGGGAGAGGGCTTTGGCGGATGGGGTGTAGCGAGGGGCCTGTCAAAGCCGCTGTGTTTCCACTGCCACTGAAATCTGCAGTAGAGCCTCCCGAGTCACACACTGATCCGCAGAGTGCTGATCAGTGCACTCCCAGCACTGGGAAACACCCAGTCAGGGTCGTGCCTACAGCCTCTCCCACACAGTGAGGGGGGAAGGAGGCTCTGGGGGATCACCAGGCTGAGGAGACGGCAGGGCCGGATTAACCTTTTGTGGGCCCGGCGCCAAACACATTTGTGGGCTCCCATGGAGGCAATGAAGCCTGGCATGGGGAGGTCCATCCCCGGCACGAGGGGCCACCCAGAGGCAATGGGGCCTGGCATTCCGCCCAGTGCGAGGGCACTATTTACAAACCAGCAGTTGCCAGATGCACAGTGGCCTGCCCAGCCCTGTGCTGCAAGCATACCCCTTCCCCTCGGGGGTGGGCCTATGCCACACCAC
The DNA here is from genome assembly GCA_037349315.1 of Chelydra serpentina. Classification (NCBI taxonomy): domain Eukaryota; kingdom Metazoa; phylum Chordata; order Testudines; family Chelydridae; genus Chelydra; species Chelydra serpentina. The sequence continues at coordinate 18,686 of JBAIAC010000481.1, read as the reverse complement.
ACAGCCCAACACCCCCCAACTCCCTATGGCCAGAGGCCCCCCAGACGCACCCACAAATGCACAGCACCCTGCACAACACCACCCTTGTCCACAGCCCCAACATACACACGCACAGATCCCCCCCCCCCCGCCCCTTCACAGCCCAGCACACACACCCCATATTCCCCACAGACCCACTCCCCCATCCCCTGCTTCCTGGCTGCACTCACCGGCCCTGCTGGGAGGTGACTGTCTGCCGGGCTGAGCCGGCAGCACAGCCAGGGCTGGTCCCAGGGCCGGGAATCGCTCTGGCCCCTCGGGAGTGGCGTGATCTGCCAGGCCAGGACCTGCCCCAGCCAGGATCCCTCAGACGCACTTGCCTGGAGGGGCCCAGCCAAGCCCTCCACACTTTCTCTTCCCCCCCCCCCCCGCCCCGCCCCCCGACACACACACACCTCGCTGAGACTGGCCAGGCTTCTGCACTGGTCCCAGGTGGCTCAGCTCTTGGGAGACAGGACAGGCCTCACAGGTGGTGGGAAATAGAGACTGCCCAGAGCCGGAGGTGCACTGGGAGGTTCACTGGGGTCCGGCCAAGGGGCTGAGAGGAGCAGGGGGTGAGGTCAGGGGTGGAGAGGAGCAAGTGGTGGGTGTGTGGAGCCAGTGGGGTCTTGGGGCGCAGTGGAAGTGGAGCAGGCTGGGGCCACTTCTGAGCATGGGCCCGGCTCCATCGAGTCACGAGAGCCATTGTAAACCCAGCACTGGGAGACGGTCTCTGCCTTTAGCTCTTAAGTATACAGGGACTGGCAATACAGGCTGTCTACACTACACAGGTTCTGGCAACATGCCTGTGTTGCGACAACCGTGCCGTTAAAAGTCATGCAGCGTAGCCACTGTTTGTCAGCTCTCCCACTGACAAAAAAACGATCACCCTTAACGAGCAGTGTTTGCGTTCTCTGCAGGAGTGTGCTGTTCACACTGGTGCTGGTCTTTGGCAAAACTTTTGTCTTGGGAAGGGTGGGGGTTTAACACCTCTGAAAGACAAAAGTTTTGTTGTTCAAGTGCCAATGTAGACATACAACTCTTTACCACGGCTTACTCCACTGGCCTTTGGAGAGAGGAGTCTGCCGGGATCAGAACCCCCAAGAGCTGGGAGAGGAGAGAGAGAAAATGACACTCGTAGCAGGGACCTAGAACAACCAGGCACGGTTGTTCCAGCTTTAGGTCTGAATTTGGCTGACTGTCGGAATAGAACTGAATTAGGTCTGATACTACAGGGAATGGTTCATTTTGTATCCTGAAACAGTGTCACTAATTGTCTGGTGCTCTTGGCCCTTCCTGTGTGGCAGGATAGTAGTGCAAAGCCTCTGGAAGGGCCAGCATGTTAGGACATGGCAATTGTTCCATCTGAATTCTGGTTTGTTTTTTGGACAGTGCGTGGGCAGGACCCACACTGCCATCCATGCCCTCGTTGCAGGCTGGCTTTCTGCAGCAAAGATTACCTCAGCCAACACTTGAAGCGTAAGCACCTACCTACCGAATTGCAGACTGAAGAAGACAAAGGTGCTCTGGGAGGGGAATCTTGCCCTAAAACCAGAGGTCTTTCCTTGCCGGGGGATCCACCATCACAGCAGCTGCCACCAAACCCCAGCTCCCTCAGCAAAGGCACATGGGGAAAGAAGCCACATTTGCAAGGGCAGAGGGAAGGTGTGAGAGGTAGAGAGGCTTTTGGCTTACTGTCAAACCTGCCCCCCCAGCAGTGGAGGGACACAACAGGGGAGCCACATGCACAGAGCAAAACAGGGGAGGAGGGAGGTGGCAGTCGCAGACAGAAGTGGTATTCCTGCAGCGAGTGTGGGCAGAACTTCCACAGGCCATCACACCTGGTTAGACATCAGCAGAGCCACACAGGAGAGAAGTCCTATCCTTGTGGTGAGTGCGGGAGCAGGTTCAGCCGTTCATCAGCCCTCACCAGACACCAGCGCACCCACACGGGAGAGAGGCTCTTTCAGTGCCTGGAGTGCGGGAGGAGGTTCAGCCAGTCATCAGACCTCACCAGACACCAGCGCACCCACACAGGAGAGAGGCCCTTTCAGTGCCTGGAGTGCGGGAGGAGGTTCAGCCAGTCATCAGCCCTCACCACCCACCAGCGCACCCACACAGGAGAGAGGCCCTTTCGGTGCCTGGAGTGCGGGAGGAGATTCAGCCGTTCATCAGCCCTCACCACCCACCAGCGCACCCACACGGGAGAGAGGCCCTTTCAGTGCCTGGAGTGCGGGAGGAGGTTCAGCCGTTCATCAGTCCTCACCACCCACCAGCGCACCCACACGGGAGAGAGGCCCTTTCAGTGCCTGGAGTGTGGGAGGAGGTTCAGCCAGTCATCACACCTCACCAGACACCAGCGCACCCACACGGGAGAGAGGCCCTTTCAGTGCCTGGAGTGCGGGAGGAGGTTCAGCCGTTCATCAGTCCTCACCAGACACCAGCGCACCCACACGGGAGAGAGGCCCTTTCAGTGCCTGGAGTGCGGGAGGAGGTTCAGCCAGTCATCACACCTCACCACCCACCAGCGCACCCACACGGGAGAGAGGCCCTTTCGGTGCCTGGAGTGCGGGAGGAGATTCAGCCAGTCATCAGCCCTCACCACCCACCAGCGCACCCACACGGGAGAGAGGCCCTTTCAGTGCCTGGAGAGTGGGAGGAGGTTCAGGCAGCCATCAAACCTGACCTGCCACCAACGGACTCATGCCTAGAGGGGAAACACCCTGCAGACCAAACAACTGGCAGCTGACTGACATGAGGGCTCTGTGTCAATCATATGGGATTCTGGGTAAAGCAAGGAGCTGTAGTGATGGACTCCTTAACCTTGAGGGTTTTTGGTTTGCTCCTCTGCTTCATACTGACTGCAGTGGTCAGTGTAACCCCCTTCGCCTTTCTGCTCCTGGGCTGAGGGGAGAGAAGCATCCAGCTACTTGCTGAGGGCTTTGTTATTCACTAAAGCTGGGCTATTGCCCCAGCCCCTTTGGTGTCTTGAGTGGCCTGCTGGGTCTGTCTCTCCAGAAGAGATTTTGCCTGTGACCAACAGGAGCAGCAGGCATTAAAGCAGTTACTGTAGCTGCTAGGCTTGAGTATCCAGTAATCCCCTTGTGCTCCTGTCCACGCTTTGCTGCAACCTTGCTACTGTAGGAGGTGGGGCCAGGCCAGGGTGGGAGCAAGGCAGGCCTGTGATCTCCCCTTGGTCCTTCGCAGGAGCCTCCTCCCGATTGTCTCACACCATGGGTTGTGGCTAGTGCAGTGGGAGCCAAGCACCTGGCCTGGGTTTGTCAGACTTTAGCCATGGGAGGTCCTTATCGCTCAAGAGAGCAAGGCAAGTATGGGGTGACTAACGCTGAATGGGTACCAGTGGGGCAGTCTCCCGGCAGGGGTTGACTCTCAGCAATGCACTCATAAGGCTGGAAACGCCTTGCCTGCCTATTAACGCTGTTATTCAAGTTTTGTTCCTCTTAGTTCATTCTCTCCCTCTTGGGAAGATATTTTCCTTCCTCACTTCTTCTGTAGAGAATTTCTTTACGCCTGTGTTAATAAAATGAACTTCCCTCAGAGTGACGTTTGCCCAGCCCTGTCTTGTTCCCTTCCAGAATACAGAGATGTAAACCTCTGCAAGCCAGGAACATGTAGCTGCCCCTCCTACAACATCCCCTTAACTCCCTAGAGCAGGAACCCCTTACTCAAACCCCTTACTCTGCTGGGGTGTCTCAGTGCACCCCGGCAAAGCACTGAGACAATCCAAGGAAGCATGTGGATTGCAGAGCATTTAGAAAAGTCCTCTGTTAACTACTGAGTTAAATCTGAACCTTGGCTGTACCTAGAGCTGCTGTCGGGTCTAAGCCTGGCCTCGCTCCTTCCTGGGGAAGGGACTGGTTTGTACGCTCCTGTACTCCTAGCCGTTACTGCCGGAGGCAGGGGTGTCCCGCAGCACAGAAACCTTATTACCGGTAAAGCCAAGGGCATGAAAACGTAGGAGCTGGGCTTGTAATCAGTCTTGTCGCACACTTTTTTCACTCTTGCCGTTACTAGGACAGTAAGGGGGAGGGGTCACCAACATGTTGGACTTTGAGCTGAGCCGGGGCGCCTCGCTGCGCTCAGTCACTGTTGTAATAACGGGGAATCGGGAAAGGAGCTGTGCGAGAGGGTGGAGCAGACACGGCTCAATTTCCACAAACCCTCAGAACCACAAGCCTTCTCCACCCTGCGCCAGCCGCAGCTTGCGGCGCTCAACACAACCGCGCCAACTGGAAAATAAACAGTGTGTTAGTCTATTGAGCGTTCGGTATTCCAGTTAGCGAAGCCCGGGGTGTCATGGGTGTTGCCCCGGCCGGCAGGGAGAGGCTGGCGGTTCAGACAGCGTTTCCAGGGGCAGCTGGAGCAGGTCCCGTGGGTTCGAGAAACAGCCCCTGGGGCTGGACAGACTGACAGGAGGGTGAGGGCAATGGCTCTGTATCTGAGCCAGACTGAGTTCTACCAACGAACCCCCCCACACCTATGGGCCTGTCTACCGCTCTGAGCAGAGCACCCCCTACTGTCGTCCCCGGTGACCCGGCTGTGTGAGAGCGAGGCAGGGAGAGGGGTGTCTTGCCTAGGCTGGTGAGGGCAGCACAAACCCCGGCTCTGGGCCAAACTCCCCAAGAATCTGAACCCCGAGAAACCCCCTGTGGGGCCAAGCCAGGCGCAACTCAAGCCGGAGGCCTGTTGTGTGAGGCGCTGGAGAATAGACCCCGGGGAGGAGCCCTGGCTTGGAGCGAGTCAGCGCCGGATGGAGCCTTTCCGCCACCACATCCCCTGAGAAACCCCAATGGCAGAGAGCTGCCTGGCAGCAACGCCCCCCAGCACGGCCCTTCCTTTAGAGCAGGGGGTCGCGAGCTGTCAGCCTCCACCCCGAACCCCGCTCTGCCTCCAGCACTGATCACGGTGTTAAATACACAAACCCGTGTTTCTAGGGGTCGCACGCACGCCGTGTGGAAGGGGAGCCCAGTACAGACGCTGGAGAGCCGCTGGGTTAGCGAGAACACGGCACGTTTATTGAACAGAGACAGCAAGAGGCAGAGAGACGGGAAACGGCGACGCTGGCGAGAGTGACAAGACACTGCTGCGCTAATGAACTTTAGCTCACCCAAATTAACGACTCAGCCGGCTGCGCCCCCCAAGCGCCCTGGCAGTCTGCCCCGGGTGGAGCTCGGCACCCACTTCCTGCAGCAGCAGGCGCCCGCGGGCTCTGCCGAGATCTCCCTGGTGACTGTGCCGTGCGACGCGTTGCACTGTGCCGTGCGACACTTAGCCCGGCAGGTAACCCAGCGTCTCCTGCCTGGCAGGAACTTGGTTCTCCCCTTGTGGGGAGCAGCCCAGCTGCCAGGCCCCGAGAGCGCAACGGCCCTACACACCCCCCCCTCCCCTCCCCAGACACGCACTTCCCAACCCCCTGGCAATCGGGTGACGCAGGCTTGCGGCAGGGGCCTCGCCCAGCCGCGGAGAGACCAGACCCAGGGACCCAGTTGGCACCGAGAGGTCCCGGGTCACGGCCGGGCCCCCTCACGGCTTCTCCAGCTGCATGTCGAGCCCGCGGAGGTTGGCCACGTCCTGGTAGGTGGCCTGCAGGCCGCGCGAGATGTCCTCGTACATGGAGCACTCGTCCAGGTTCAGGCCCTAGGGCGGCAGAGCAGAGGGGGCTGGCTCGTCCGGAGGCCAGGGGGGGGGCTCAGCCCTCGGCACCTCCCCCATGGGGGCTATGCGGGGAGGACGGGGTCCCAGGCACAGCGGCGGATGCATCCCCAGCCCCTCCTGCCCCCCCACAGACCCACAGCACTTCACACAGCAGTGGGGGGGTGTCCAGAACCACCGGCTGACCCCCTAGCACTGCATTGGGGCCAGCGCCCCCCACGGAGCCCCCCAACCCGCTCCCTGCAGCCCAGCGCCCCCCACAGAGCCCCCCACCCCGCTCCCTGCAGCCCAGCGCCCCCCACAGACCCCCCACCCCGCTCCCTGCAGCCCAGCACCCCCCACAGACCCCCCACCCCGCTCCCTGCAGCCCAGCGCCGCCCACGGAGCCCCCCACCCCGCTCCCTGCAACCCAGCGCCCCCCACAGAGCCCCCCACCCCGCTCCCTGCAGCCCAGCGCCCCCCACAGAGCCCCCCACCCCGCTCCCTGCAGCCCAGCGCCCCCCACAGACCCCCCACACCGCTCCCTGCAGCCCAGCGCCGCCCACGGAGCCCCTCACCCCGCTCCCTGCAGCCCAGCGCCCCCCACGGAGCCCCACACCCCGCTCCCTGCAGCCCAGCGCCCCCCACGGAGCCCCCCACCCCGCTCCCTGCAACCCAGCGCCCCCCACGGAGCCCCCCACTCCCTGCAGCCCAGCGCCCCCCACGGAGCCCCCCCACCCCGCTCCCTGCAGCCCAGCGCCCCCCACAGAGCCCCCCCACCCCGCAGCCCAGCGCCCCCCACGGAGCCCCCCACCTCGCTCCCTGCAGCCCAGCGCCCCCCACGGAGCCCCCCACCCCACTCCCTGCAGCCCAGCGCCCCCCACGGAGCCCCCCACCCCGCTCCCTGCAGCCCAGCGCCCCCCACGGAGCCCCCCACCCCGCTCCCTGCAGCCCAGCGCCCCCCACGGAGCCCCCCACCCTGCTCCCTGCAACCCAGCGCCGCCCACGGAGCCCCACACCCCGGAGCCCAGCGCCCCCCACGGAGCCCCCCACCCCGCTCCCTGCAGCCCAGCGCCCCCCACGGAGCCCCCCACCCCGCTCCCTGCAGCCCAGCGCCCCCCACGGAGCCCCCCACCCTGCTCCCTGCAGCCCAGCGCCCCCCACGGAGCCCCCCACCCCGCTCCCTGCAGCCCAGCGCCCCCCACGGAGCCCCACACCCCGGAGCCCAGCGCCCCCCACGGAGCCCCCCCACCCCGCTCCCTGCAGCCCAGCGCCCCCCACGGAGCCCCACACTTCACTCCCTGCAGCCCAGCGCCCCCCACGGAGCCCCCCACCCCGCTCCCTGCAGCCCAGCGCCCCCCACGGAGTCCCCCACCCCGCTCCCTGCAACCCAGCGCCCCCCACGGAGCCCCCCACCCCGCTCCCTGCAGCCCAGCACCCGCCACGGAGCCCCCCACCCCGCTCCCTGCAGCCCAGCGCCCCCCACGGAGCCCCCCACCCCGCTCCCTGCAGCCCAGCGCCCCTTAGCACTGCATTGGGGCCGACACTGACTGCCAGGGGCCAGCACCCCCCACTGAGCCCCCCACCCCGCTCCCTGCAGCCCAGCGCCCCTTAGCACTGCATTGGGGCCGACACTGACTGACAGGGGCCAGCACCCTCCACCGAGCCCCACACCCGCTCCCTGCAGCCCAGTGCCTCCTAGGGCAGCCTCCAAGTTACCCCACTCTGCTCTTTGCAGCACTGGGAGGACCCTCCTCCCTGCAGGGATCCAGGCTGACCCTTCTTAGCTGTGCTGGGAGGGGGACAAAGGCTGGAACCCCCCGTTCCCATAACCTCACTGACACCCCCCCCACCTGCGGTGCCCCCCCTTCCCCCTGCTCACCTCATACAGATTCTCCTCTTCATACTCATGCTTCTTGGACTGCAGCAGCCGCTCATTCTCCCACCTCTTCTGCAACAGCCGGGGGGGGGCAGGCGTGAGGCTGGGGCCGAGTGGCATTCACCCCACCCCACCCCCAAAGTGAGCCTGCCCATTAGCCTGCTTGGGGGGTGTCACACTGCCCCCCCCCCCGAATCAAAGCAGCCTGTAGGCCCTAGGGGGACCCTGACGTAGGCTCCCCCAGGGCAGGGGGGGGCAGGCTGTGAGGAAATAGGACTGTTGTTAATGTTTTCCCTGAGTACTGTGTGGGTGCCTCAGTTTCCCCTATCCAGTGCTTGAGTATCTAGGTGGTGGGACAAGGATGCATGATTGTTACAGAGGGGCCCGGACACAGAGAATGGCCGACACTCTGTATCCTAGCAACCGATGGCCCCGGCCCCTCCCCTGCAAAGGTGGGAGCTGAAGGTGTTGGAACGAAGGGATCAGGTGACCTCCTGGCCCGGGAAGGAGACAAAGGGGGAGGAAGGGCTGGACAGTTTCAGTTTGGAGCTGGCCGGGGAGGAGGGGAGAGGGGCAGACAGGGTCTGGCCTCCCTGCCCCTGTTTGGAGCTGTGGGGTGAAACGCAGGGAGCCCCGAGCTGCGGTCTAAGCTCCCTGCCCCCCGGAAGGACCCGACTGAGGGGTCCTGGATGTACTGACAAGCTCTGGTTGGACTGTGTTCCTGGCATCTCTAATAAACCTTCTGTTCTACTGGCTGGCTGAGACTCCCAGTGAATCCGGGGAAGAGGGGTGCAGGGCCGGACTCCCCCACACTCCGTGACACAGGCCAAGGCCCGCGGTGAGTGTCTGGGGGCCCCGGGGCCGAGGGGCTCACCCTGAAGAGGAGGAAGATGCCGGGCCCCACGGCGCAGAACAGGAGTAGGATGCCCTCGGCGGTGATCAGCTGGTTCTTGGTGGATTCCCGCATGTTCAGGAAGGGAACTGGGACTGGTTCTGCAACACGGGGGGGAAGGGTCAGCTCCGCTCCAAACTCCCCAGAGCCCCCATCCCCCCACCACCACGCACCCCCTCTGGGACAGGACGAGTTCCCCTCCCCCCACCATGCAGCCCCTCTGGGGTGGGACGAGTTCCCCCCCCCCCCACCATGCAGCCCCTCTGGGGCAGGACGAGTTCCCCTCCCCCCACCACACACTCCCTCTGGGACAGGACGAGTTCCCCCCCGCACCATGCAGCCCCCTCTGGGGTGGGGCGAGTTCCCCTCCCCCCACCACACACTCCCTCTGGGACAGGACGAGTTCCCCCCCGCACCATGCAGCCCCTCTAGGGTGGGACGAGTTCCCCCCCCCCACCATGCAGCCCCCTCTGGGGTGGGACGAGTTCCCCCCCCCCCCATGCAGCCCCCTATGGGGCGGAGCGAGGTCCCACACACCATGCAGGCCCCTCTGGCATAGGGCAGGCCAGCTGCACAGACCCCCCCCCCCCCCCCCCCGCAGGGAACTGCCCAGCTGGGCCAGGTGGATTCTGTTCCGCCGGCCGCCCCCGGCGACCCCCGGCCCCACTCACTGCGGACCCGCAGGTAGGTGCCGCACGACTGGTCCCAGGCCTCGGCCGTGTGCACCTGGCAGAAATACAGGCCGATGTCGCTCTTCCTGGCGGGGTGGAAGGCGAGGACGGAGACGCCGGCGCCCGCGGTGATGGCCACGCTGCGCTGGGGGCCGGTGCCGTTGGCCACCAGGATGGGCTCGCTGCAGTTCCGAGAGCAGGCTCGGCTCCAGGTGACCTGGGCCTTGGGCGGGGCTTCAAACCGGCACTCCAGGGTCGCCCGGCCCCCCTCAGGGACCGTCACGGAGGTGAGGCCGGCCTCCACCTTCACAAGGCTGTTCCTCACCAGGAGCTGGGCGCCCGGGCCGGTTTGCACCCTGACCACGGGGGCCCGGGGCCGAGGGGTGCTGGGGGCCGGGGGGACCTCGGTCACGTTCCAGGCGGTTCCATTGCACACAGTCGTGTTTGTGGTGACCTCGCCGCAAAGGTGTCCTGTGGGGGCGGGGACACACCACAGCTCACCAACCGGCACCGGGTGGGACGGGCCAGGGGGGTCCCGGGAGGGGTGGGGGGATACCGGGCAGGACAAGCCTGGGGGGACAATCCGGGGATACCGGGCAGGACGGGCCAGGGGGATCCGGGGGGAGGGGGATACCAGGCGGGATGGGCCTGGGGGCACGATGCGGGGCATACTGGCTGGGACAGACATGGGGGGGGATGGGGGGATACTGGGTGGGATAAGCCTGAGGGGACGATCAGGGAGGGGGGATATCAGGTGGGATGGGCCTGGGGGGATGATTGGGGGGGATACCAGGCGGAATGGGCCTGGGGGGACGATGTGGGGGGGATACCAGCCTGGGGGAAGACCCTGGGGTGGATATCGGGCAGGCCGGGCCTGGGGGGATGATCGGGGGCAGCAGGGGGCAGGCAGATGCTGGGCTGGATGGGGCACTGGTCTGACCTAGGGGGAATACCAGGCTATCCGGGGTGGGGGGCCAGCAGGGTGGGAGAGAGGCTGCCCTGGCCCCCCAGGTCCTCGCTGACTCCAGACCCCTTGGAACCTGGCAGCAGAGACTGCAGGTGTGGGGGGGGCCTATTCCACTCCTACAGCCCCCCCCCCACGGCTCCCGGTCACCCCCAGAACCCTGGGTTCTCGCCCCGGTTCTGGGAGGGGAGTGGAAGCAGGTGATTAGAGCAGGGGAGTCTGGGAGGCAGGACTCCTGGGTTCTCTCCCCAGCTCTGGGAGGGGAGTGGGGGCTGGTGGTTAGAGCAGGGGGGCTGAGAGCCAGGACTCCTGGGTTCTCTCCCCGGCTCTGGGAGGGGAGTGGGGGCTGGTGGTTAGAGCGGGGGGCACTTGCCCCCCCTTGCTACCAGGCATTGCAGGGCCGGGTGGGTGTAGCTCTGTGACAGATGGATCTGTGAGTCGTTGCACCCAGTGCTGCTGTCTGTCCCTCTGTCTGTTTTATCACAAATTTGCATCCGACCCCACCCCGGAGATTAAAAAAAGGAACTACCCCTCAGCCCCAAACCACCGGGAACTATCAGCCAGCACCAGAGACAGGCCACCCTGCGCAGGGGGGACGGGGCCAGGGCCTCAGAGATGCCCCCCCCAGCACCCCAGGGCCACCCCCCCGTTCGGATCACTCAGCTGCAGCCCCTGGTACCAGAGCCTCCCCTCCAGACGCTTTCAGTTCCTCCTTCCAGTCTCTGTTGACAGGAAACGAAACCAGCAAAGAAAAGGCCAGATTCTAAAACCTGACCCTGTTCAGGGGGTTTAGGAGCTTGGCTGGCTCAGGGGGTGGGGGGATGGGGCATGGGGCCTTTCTCCTCTAGGGGGCGCTGGCCCCGATCCAGTCCCAGAGCGGGGGGGTGGGGGTGGGGGACGGGGACTGGCTGGCTCAGGGGGTGGGGGGATGGGGCATGGGGCCTTTCTCCTCTAGGGGGCGCTGGCCCCGATCCAGTCCCAGAGCGGGGGGGGGGGGGGGGGACTGGCTGGCTCAGGGGTGGGGGGATGGGGCGCTGGTTGGCTGATCTGCCCCAGGGCTTGTGGGGCAGGAACGGAGAGCTCTACCCAGCGAGCCCATCCCTCGGCCCAGCGCTGCTGGCAGGTTACTTAGCTCCAGCCGCGATTCTGCCCCCTTGCCAAGGGTCCCCAGCCCCCCTGGATCCCTGGCTGGACCCTACCTGGCAAGAGGCAGAGGGGGAGCAGGACCCAGGCCCACGCTGGCCCCGGCTCCATGGTGGTCGGGGTTCACGTCTCCTGGTGCCGGGGTGCGGAGGAGAAGCCCTGCGTGCCGCAGCCGGCTCTGGGTTTGCAAAGCAGCCGACCGGGTCCTGGCTTTTCTCCTCGGGGCCCATCAGCAGGAGATGCGCCCCGCTGCGTGCCCGCGCCCGCCCCCGAGGGTCCTGCCCAGCTCTGCCTCCTTCCGGCCGCAGGCGCTAGCTTGCCTCCAGTGCGCACTCAGCAGCTGCTGCCAGGCTTCACGCTTGGCTAGGAGACGTCCGCGGTGCTGGGGACTGGGATGGGGGCTTCGGGGGGAGGCTCAGGGATTTAACATGCTCAGGGACAGGGGACCCGCGGCTCCAACGGGCCCGTCCCCTCCTAATGCCCCGTCCGACCGGATCCCGCTCCCCGTCCCGGCCAGGGCGCGTCCGGCCTTTCGCTGCTGGAGCAGAGAGCCGCCGATCCCGGGGCCGAGAGACGGGGACCGAGTCCCCCCGACCCTCCCTGGGCCCAGCTGAACCGCGGGAGCGTCTGGCTCTGGGGCCGGGCTTTGAACCCTCGAATCGTCCTCGGGGCCCAGCACCGGGCGTGGGGCCCAGCACCGGGTGTGGGGAGTGGGGGGCCTAGCACCGGGCGTGGGGGGCCCAGCACCAGGCGGGGTGATCGTGGGGGGCCCAGCACCGGGTGCGGATCCAGCCGTGTGGGGCGGCCCCTGGGACCCAGAGGGCAGATCCCTGCCCGGCCTCTGCTGAGCCCCCTGCTGGCCCCGCCCGGGGCTGCGCTGCAGGCGTGGGCCTGGCCCCCGGCAGCCAGAGCTGACCCCAGTGCGGCACTAGGGGCGCTGTAGTGCAGGGCCTGGGCTCCGGGGGTGTCCCGGACTCCCAGGTGGTGCCCACTCTTGGCCCCGTGCGGTCCCTGGGGGAACCCCCTGAGTCAGACTCCCCTTCTCGGGGGGCCGCTCTCTCTCGGGGGGGTCCAGCTTCTCCCCCCTGGAGCCGCTGCTCTCTGAGCCCCCAGCAGCCTGTCTCTGCCATGGGCTCCTCAGGGAGTCCCCTCGCTCTGGCCCCGGGGCCCCCACCCCGAAGGGGAAGATCCCCCCCCCCCCCCATTCCCTAGCCCGGAGCGACTCTCAGCCCAGGAGGTTTATTGATCGACTGAACCCAGCACAGGAAACTCTTCCAGACTCAGGCCTGGCCCCCCCACCCCAGCACATCCCAGTCTCCCTCCATCCAGGGGGGGCTCTGCCTGCCCCCCCAGCCCAGAGCCCCCCACTCCTCCGCTGGGCAGCTGAGATCACCGGCCCCAAACCCCCCCTCTGTCCATTGTCTTTTCTCCAGGTAAACAGGGTCGCTGGGCCCCCTCCCCTCTGGCTGGAACCGGCTGGGCCGGTCACCGGGCTCCTCTCTCCTCAGCCCATTGTCCCCCCACTGGCCAGACCCGGCTGCGACTCCTGAGCTGGGCCTCCGGGTCCCCAGTCCCCTCGCCGGTCCCTGTACCCACAAACCCCCTCTCCCCTCCCCCCGTTACACCCGTAACCCCCGGGGAAACCGAGTCCCACCCCCTGCAAACCAGGGAAACAAGGGAAAACCACGAAACTCCCCCACTTCGTCACAGGGCGGATCCCCGGGGCCTTGCTGCCTGCCTTTGGCCCCGGCCGTGTCAAGGGGATACAGGCGTTTCCTCTGTAACCAGCCCCACCACCCCATAGGGCTGCGTCCCAGCGCCGGGCGAGGGGTCCCCCTATAACCAGCCCCCTCCCACCGTCCCAGCGCCGGGCGAGGGGTCCCCCTATAACCAGCCCCCTCCCACCGTCCCAGCGCCGGGCGAGGGGTCCCCCTATAACCAGCCCCCTCCCACACGTCCCAGCGCCGGGCGAGGGGTCCCCCTATAACCAGCCCCCTCCCACCGTCCCAGCGCCGGGCGAGGGGTCCCCCTATAACCAGCCCCCTCCCACCGTCCCAGCGCCGGGCGAGGGGTCCCCCTATAACCAGCCCCCTCCCACCGTCCCAGCGCCGGGCGAGGGGTCCCCCTATAACCAGCCCCCTCCCACCATCCCAGCGCCAGGGAGGGGTCCCCCTATAACCAGCCCCCTCCCACCATCCCAGCGCCAGGGGAGGGGTCCCCCTATAACCACCCCACCCACCGTCCCAGCGCCGGGCGAGGGGTCCCCCTATAACCAGCCCCCTCCCACCGTCCCAGCGCCGGGCGAGGGGTCCCCCTATAACCAGCCCCCTCCCACCGTCCCAGCGCCGGGCGAGGGGTCCCCCTATAACCAGCCCCCTCCCACCGTCCCAGCGCCAGGGGAGGGGTCCCCCTATAACCACCCCACCCACCCCCCTCCAAAGGGGCCGCGTCTTTGAAATCTCAGCAATTCTGGGCAGCAGTTTTAGTTCCCTGCGCGGTAATTTCAGACGGGGCTGGAGCGGGAGGCGCAGCGCCCGGGGTTCGCCGCCAGAGGGCGCTCACGCAGCAGGTGGGGGAGGGCGCAGACCCCCCGGGGGATCGGGCCTGGCACGCGGGGGCGGGGCTAGATTGCAGGGCGGGGGGGGGGGGGACGATCATTAGGTGCTCACACTGGAAAATGTGTACCCCAAACTTCTGAGCCCAGGGTGTGTGTCCAGGGGACTCGGTGGGGTAGAGGTAGGGGTGCAGGGGGGCTGGATGGGGGAGCAATGAAGGGGTGGGGCTGGGAGGACCAGGGGTGCAGTGAGGGGCTGGGTGGGATGCCGAGGGCAGTGCTGGGGGTGAAGTGGGGGGCTGGAGTGCAATCAATGGGGTGTAGGGGGCTGGGGGTGCAGTCAGAGGGGAGTGCAGGAAGATTTGGGGGCTGAGGGCAGTGTAGTGGGGGGTTGGGGTGGTGCATCGGGGCTAGGGGGTGCAGTGAGGAGCTGGGGGTGCAGGGGAGATGGGGGCGGTGCAGTGGGGCTGGGGGGCTACAGGGGGCTGGGGATGGTTCAGGCGGACTAGGGGGTGCAGTCAGTGGGCCGTGCAGGTGGGGTGAGGGAGCTGGAGCGGTGCAGGGGGGCTAGGGGTGCAGGGGGGCTGGGGGTGCAGTCAGTGGGCGGTGCGGGGGGGCCTCGCGGGCGCAGTAGGGGATGGGGGCGCAGTGGGGAGCCTGGGGGTGCAGTCAGTGGGCGGTGCTGGGGGATGGGGGCGCAGTGAGGGCCTGAGGGTGCAGTCAGTGGGAGGTGCGGGGGGCTCGCGGCGCAGTGGGGGCCTGGGGGTGCAGTCAGTGGGCGGTGCTGGGGGGGCTCGGGGCGCAGTGGGGGATGGGGGCGCAGTGGGGGATGGGGGTGCAGTCAGTGGGCGGTGCGGGGGGATGTGGGCGCTGGGGGTGCAGTCAGTGGGCGGTGCGGGGGGCTCGGGGCGAGGCCCGCGGTGATGGCCACGCTGCGCTGGGGGCCGGTGCCGTTGGCCACCAGGATGGGCTCGCTGCAGTTCCGAGAGCAGGCTCGGCTCCAGGTGACCTGGGCCTTGGGCGGGGCTTCAAACCGGCACTCCAGGGTCGCCCGGCCCCCCTCAGGGACCGTCACGGAGGTGAGGCCGGCCTCCACCTTCACAAGGCTGTTCCTCACCAGGAGCTGGGCGCCCGGGCCGGTTTGCACCCTGACCACGGGGGCCCGGGGCCGAGGGGTGCTGGGGGCCGGGGGGACCTCGGTCACGTTCCAGGCGGTTCCATTGCACACAGTCGTGTTTGTGGTGACCTCCGCCGCAAAGGTGTCCTGTGGGGGCGGGGACACACCACAGCTCACCAACCGGCACCGGGTGGGACGGGCCAGGGGGGGTCCCGGGAGGGGTGGGGGATACCGGGCAGGACAAGCCTGGGGGGACAATCCGGGGATACCGGGCAGGACGGGCCAGGGGGATCCGGGGGGAGGGGGATACCAGGCGGGATGGGCCTGGGGGCACGATGCGGGGCATACTGGCTGGGACAGACATGGGGGGGGGATGGGGGGATACTGGTGGGATAAGCCTGAGGGGACGATCAGGGAGGGGGATATCAGGTGGGATGGGCCTGGGGGGATGATTGGGGGGATACCAGGCGGAATGGGCCTGGGGGACGATGTGGGGGGGATACCAGCCTGGGGGAAGACCCTGGGGTGGATATCGGGCAGGCCGGGCCTGGGGGGATGATCGGGGGCAGCAGGGGGCAGGCAGATGCTGGGCTGGATGGGGCACTGGTCTGACCTAGGGGGAATACCAGGCTATCCGGGGTGGGGGGCCAGCAGGGTGGGAGAGAGGCTGCCCTGGCCCCCCAGGTCCTCGCTGACTCCAGACCCCTTGGAACCTGGCAGCAGAGACTGCAGGTGGGGGGGGCCTATTCCACTCCTACAGCCCCACCCCCCACGGCTCCCGGTCACCCCCAGAACCCTGGGTTCTCGCCCCGGTTCTGGGAGGGGAGTGGAAGCAGGTGATTAGAGCAGGGGAGTCTGGGAGGCAGGACTCCTGGGTTCTCTCCCCAGCTCTGGGAGGGGAGTGGGGGCTGGTGGTTAGAGCAGGGGGGCTGAGAGCCAGGACTCCTGGGTTCTCTCCCCGGCTCTGGGAGGGGAGTGGGGCTGGTGGTTAGAGCGGGGGGCACTTGCCCCCCCTTGCTACCAGGCATTGCAGGGCCGGGTGGGTGTAGCTCTGTGACAGATGGATCTGTGAGTCGTTGCACCCAGTGCTGCTGTCTGTCCCTCTGTCTGTTTTATCACAAATTTGCATCCGACCCCCACCCCGGAGATTAAAAAAAAGGAACTACCCCTCAGCCCCAAACCACCGGGAACTATCAGCCAGCACCAGAGACAGGCCACCCTGCGCAGGGGGACGGGGCCAGGGGCCTCAGAGATGCCCCCCCCAGCACCCCAGGGCCACCCCCCCGTTCGGATCACTCAGCTGCAGCCCCTGGTACCAGAGCCTCCCCTCCAGACGCTTTTCAGTTCCTCCTTCCAGTCTCTGTTGACAGGAAACGAAACCAGCAAAGAAAAGGCCAGATTCTAAACCTGACCCTGTTCAGGGGGTTTAGGAGCTTGGCTGGCTCAGGGGGTGGGGGGATGGGGCATGGGGGCCTTTCTCCTCTAGGGGCGCTGGCCCCGATCCAGTCCCAGAGCGGGGGGGTGGGGGTGGGGGACGGGGACTGGCTGGCTCAGGGGGTGGGGGATGGGGCATGGGCCTTTCTCCTCTAGGGGGCGCTGGCCCCGATCCAGTCCCAGAGCGGGGGGGGGGGGGGACTGGCTGGCTCAGGGGTGGGGGGATGGGGCGCTGGTTGGCTGATCTGCCCCAGGGCTTGTGGGGCAGGGAACGGAGAGCTCTACCCAGCGAGCCCATCCCTCGGCCCAGCGCTGCTGGCAGGTTACTTAGCTCCAGCCGCGATTCTGCCCCTTGCCAAGGGTCCCCAGCCCCCCTGGATCCCTGCTGGACCCTACCTGGCAAGAGGCAGAGGGGGAGCAGGACCCAGGCCCACGCTGGCCCCGGCTCCATGGTGGTCGGGGTTCACGTCTCCTGGTGCCGGGTGCGGAGGAGAAGCCCTGCGTGCCGCAGCCGGCTCTGGGTTTGCAAAGCAGCCGACCGGGTCCTGGCTTTTCTCCTCGGGGCCCATCAGCAGGAGATGCGCCCCGCTGCGTGCCCGCGCCCGCCCCGAGGGTCCTGCCCAGCTCTGCCTCCTTCCGGCCGCAGGCGCTAGCTTGCCTCCAGTGCGCACTCAGCAGCTGCTGCCAGGCTTCACGCTTGGCTAGGAGACGTCCGCGGTGCTGGGGGACTGGGATGGGGGCTTCGGGGGGAGGCTCGGGGATTTAACATGCTCAGGGACAGGGGACCCGCGGCTCCAACGGGCCCGTCCCCTCCTAATGCCCCGTCCGACCGGATCCCGCTCCCCGTCCCGGCCAGGGGCGCGTCCGGCCTTTCGCTGCTGGAGCAGAGAGCCGCCGATCCCGGGGCCGAGAGACGGGGACCGAGTCCCCCCGACCCTCCCTGGGCCCAGCTGAACCGCGGGAGCGTCTGGCTCTGGGGCCGGGCTTTGAACCCTCGAATCGTCCTCGGGGCCCAGCACCGGGCGTGGGGCCCAGCACCGGGTGTGGGGAGTGGGGGGCCTAGCACCGGGCGTGGGGGCCCAGCACCAGGCGGGGTGATCGTGGGGGGCCCAGCACCGGGTGCGGATCCAGCCGTGTGGGGCGGCCCCCTGGGACCCAGAGGGCAGATCCCTGCCCGGCCTCTGCTGAGCCCCCTGCTGGCCCCGCCCGGGGGCTGCGCTGCAGGCGTGGGCCTGGCCCCGGCAGCCAGAGCTGACCCCAGTGCGGCACTAG
This sequence comes from Chelydra serpentina, assembly GCA_037349315.1. Lineage (NCBI taxonomy): Eukaryota > Metazoa > Chordata > Testudines > Chelydridae > Chelydra > Chelydra serpentina. The sequence goes on along the minus strand of JBAIAC010000481.1, from coordinate 1,090 downwards.
GGGGCGCTGTAGTGCAGGGCCTGGGCTCCGGGGGTGTCCCGGACTCCCAGGTGGTGCCCACTCTTGGCCCCGTGCGGTCCCTGGGGGAACCCCCTGAGTCAGACTCCCCTTCTCGGGGGGCCGCTCTCTCTCGGGGGGTCCAGCTTCTCCCCCCGGAGCCGCTGCTCTCTGAGCCCCCAGCAGCCTGTCTCTGCCATGGGCTCCTCAGGGAGTCCCCTCGCTCTGGCCCCGGGGCCCCCACCCCCGAAGGGGGAAGATCCCCCCCCCCCCCCATTCCCTAGCCCGGAGCGACTCTCAGCCCAGGAGGTTTATTGATCGACTGAACCCAGCACAGGAAACTCTCCAGACTCAGGCCTGGCCCCCCCCACCCCAGCACATCCCAGTCTCCCCTCCATCCAGGGGGGGCTCTGCCTGCCCCCCCAGCCCAGAGCCCCCCCACTCCTCCGCTGGGCAGCTGAGATCACCGGCCCCAAACCCCCCTCTGTCCATTGTCTTTTCTCCAGGTAAACAGGGTCGCTGGGCCCCCCTCCCCTCTGGCTGGAACCGGCTGGGCCGGTCACCGGGCTCCTCTCCTCAGCCCATTGTCCCCCCACTGGCCAGACCCGGCTGCGACTCCTGAGCTGGGCCTCCGGGTCCCCAGTCCCCTCGCCGGTCCCTGTACCCACAAACCCCCCTCTCCCCTCCCCCCGTTACACCCGTAACCCCCGGGGAAACCGAGTCCCACCCCCTGCAAACCAGGGAAACAAGGGAAAACCACGAAACTCCCCCACTTCGTCACAGGGCGGATCCCCGGGGCCTTGCTGCCTGCCTTTGGCCCCGGCCGTGTCAAGGGGATACAGGCGTTTCCTCTGTAACCAGCCCCACCACCCCATAGGGGCTGCGTCCCAGCGCCGGGCGAGGGGTCCCCCTATAACCAGCCCCCCTCCCACCGTCCCAGCGCCGGGCGAGGGTCCCCCTATAACCAGCCCCCTCCCACCGTCCCAGCGCCGGGCGAGGGGTCCCCCTATAACCAGCCCCCTCCCCACCGTCCCAGCGCCGGGGCGAGGGGTCCCCCTATAACCAGCCCCCTCCCACCATCCCAGCGCCAGGG
>JBAIAC010000480.1:35000-41584 GCA_037349315.1 Chelydra serpentina | reverse complement strand
TGTTTTTTCCCTCCCTTTCTTTCCTTCCTGGGGTCCCCAAAGAAAGCACGGCTCCTGGGCACTGATAGCGTGGGGGGTGGGGGGGGGGAGGGCTGGGAGCCAGGATTCCTGGGTTCTATCCTTGGTTTGGGGAGGGGCTGGTGGCTAGAGCGGAGGGGCTGGTGGCCAGGACTCCTGGGTTCTATCCCCAACTCGGGGAGGCGAGTGGGGGCTGGTGGGTTAGAGCAGGGAGGGCTAGGAGCCAGGACTCCTGGGTTCTCTCCCCGGCTCTGGGGGGGGGAGTGGTGTTTAATCGTTAGAGTGGAGGCTGGTGGGTTAAAGGGGGGCTATCCCTGGCTCTGGGGGGTGGGGCTGGGAGCCAGGACTCCTGGGTTCTATCCCTGGCTCTGTGGGGTGGGGCTGGGAGCCAGGACTCCTGGGTTCTATCCCTGGCTCTGGGGGGCAGGGGCTGGGAGCCAGGACTCCTGGGTTCTATCCCCGGCACCGCCGCTCACTGGCTGCGTAATGTGGCCGCTTTTTCTCCCGCGTGGCGCCCCCCCCCCCCCCCGGCTGACCCCGCCTCCCCCTCTTTGGTCTCCCCCCCCAGACACGGCGCTTCCGGAGGAGGGCCCCGGTGCCGCCGCCCCCCCCGACCGGGAGCAGTACCGCCGGGTGGGGCTCACCCAGGAGGTGCTGTCGGCCCACACCCACCAGGAGGAAGCGGCGTTCCTCACCCGCTTCCAGGAGCTCAGCCGGCTCCACGTCTTCGACGCGCCGCCCGGGCGCCGCCGGCAGGAGGAGCCAGGTGGGCCGGGTCCATGGGGGAGGGGGGCGCATGCCCGGCTCCCCCCCCCCCCCCCCCGCCCCTTTCGCTAACCCCCTTTGTCTTCTCCCGGCAGGGCACCGCGGCGCCGGCCGGCGCGGCAAATCCAAGGCCAAGCGGGTCAAGCAGCCCACGGCGTCCGCCGGCCCCCGCCTCCCCCCGGCCCCCCCTGGCCCCCCTCGGCCGCCGCCCTGCCCTTCCCCCCCGCCGAGCCCGCCCCCCACTTCCCCGCCCCCGTGGTGGCCCTGATGCTCCCCACCTACGTCCTGCCCCCGCCCTACTTCCCGGCCCCCTTCGGCCCCCCCGAGGCCTCCCGCGCCGCCCCCCCCAGCCCGCCCGAGGCGCCCCCCTTCGACTCCCGCTGCAGCTCCCCGCTCCAGCTTGACCTGCTGCAGATGGAGGAGGCCCCCAAGGTGGCCGAGCGGCAGGAGGCCCCCGGCGGCCAGGCCGGGCCGGGAGGCGCCGGGGCCGGCGAGCTCGGCCCGCAGAAGGAAACCGGCCTGGTAAGGAGCCGTCTGCTGGGACGGGGAGTGGGGGCTAGTGGTTAGAGCAGGGGGGGCTGGGAGCCAGGACTCCTGGGTTCTCTCCCCAGCTCTGGGAGGGGAGTGGGGGTTGGTGGGTTAGAGCAGGGGGGGCTGGGAGCCAGGACTCCTGGGTTCTCTCCCCAGCTCTTGGAGGGGAGTGGGGGGTGGGAGCCAGGACTCCTGGGTTCTCTCCCCAGCTCCGGGAGGGGAGTGGGGGTTGGTGGGTTAGAGCAGGGGGGGCTGGGAGCCAGGACTCCTGGGTTCTCTCCCCGGCTCTGGGAGGGGAGTGGGGGCTGGTGGTTAGAGCAGGGGGGGTGGGAGCCAGGACTCCTGGGTTCTCTCCCCAGCTCCGGGAGGGGAGTGGGGGTTGGTGGGTTAGAGCAGGGGGGTTGGGAGCCAGGACTCCTGGGTTCTCTCCCCGGCTCTGGGAGGGGAGTGGGGTCTAGTGGCTAGAGCCGGGCGAGCTGGGAGCCAGGACTCCTGGATTCTCTCCCTGGCTCTGGGAGGGGAGTGGGGGCTGGTGGCTTAGAGCAGGGAGGGGCTGGGAGCCAGGACGCCTGGGTTCTCTCCCCGGCTCTGGGAGGGGAGTGGGGGCTGGTGGGTTAGAGCAGGGGGGCTGGGAGCCAGGACTCCTGGGTTCTCTCCCCGGCTCTGGGAGGGGAGTGGGGGCTGGTGGTTAGAGCAGGTGGGGACGGGAGCCAGGACTCCTGGGTTCTCTCCCCGGCTCTGGGAGGGGAGTGGGGTCTAGTGGCTAGAGCCGGGGGGGCTGGGAGCCAGGACTCCTGGGTTCTCTCCCCGGCTCTGGCACTCACCAGCTGTGTATTCAGGCACGGCCCCCACTCCTGCCTTTCGGGGAGGATGGGAATTGGGGGAGGTGCGTGTGCAGCCCCCCCCCCGCCCCCCCCCAGGTCAGTCCTGATCTCCCCTCTTTCCCCTCCCGGCAGGCCGGAGGTCAGGACTCCTCCAACAACGACGTCCTGTCCAGCTCCAGCGACCTGCTGGACCTGTTGCTGCAGGAAGACTCGCGCTCCGGGACCGGCTCGGCCAGCGGCTCCAACGGCGGCAGCACCTCGGCCAGCGGCACCAGTAGGTGACGGGCTGGGAGCGGATTGGCTGAAGTCTTTGTGGGGGGGCGGGGCCAGGACTCCTGGGTTCTCCCCCCAGTGTTGGGTGGGGGCTAGTGGTTAGAGCAGGGGGGGCTGGGAGCCAGGACTCCTGGGTTCTCTCCCCGGCTCTGGGAAGGGAGTGGGGGCTGGTGGTTAGAGGAGGGGGAGCCGGGAGCCAGGACTCCTGGGTTCTCTCCCGGCTCTGGGAGGGGAGTGGGGGGCTGGTGGTTAGAGCAGGGGGAGCCGGGAGCCAGGACTCCTGGGTTCTCTCCCCGGCTCTGGGAGGGGAGTGGGGGCTGGTGGGTTAGAGCAGGGGGGGCTGGGAGCCAGGACTCCTGGGTTCTCTCCCCGGCTCTGGGAGGGGAGTGGGGGCTGGTGCTTGGAGCGGGGCTGGCCGGGGAGCCCGGACTCCTGGGTTCTATTTCTGCCTCCGGTGCTGATCTGCTCCCTTCTCTCCCGGCTCCCCGCGCAGCCAGCAGCAAAAGCAGCCGCACCAGCAAGTACTTCGGCAGCGTCGACTCGTCGGAGCCGGAGCGGGGGGGGCAGCCGCCGGGCGGGGCGGGGGCCGGCGAGCAGTTCATGAAGTACGTCCTCCAGGACCCCCTCTGGCTGCTCATGGCCAACACAGACGAGAAGGTGATGATGACGTACCAGCTGCCGGCCCGGTGAGTGCCTGGGACCCCCGGCCTGAGCCTGCAGCTGGGAGGGCGGGGGATGGCATGGGGGGGGGGAGGATCGGGCAGCTGGCCGCGGGGCCTGCCCCACTAGGGAGCAAACAAGGGGATGGGGGGCCAAACTTGGGAGCGGGGATATGAGAGCAGATATGTGGGCAGAGATAGGGCTGGTGAGAGGGGGGAGGTGAGCGAGGGAGCAGGCTGGCAATCGTGGGGAGGGGGATCGGGGAGCAGATCTGGGGGGCAGAGGTGGGGCTGGCGCGCGGGGAGCAGATCTGGGGGGCGGAGGCGGGGCTGGCGAATGGGGGGAGGTGAGTGGGGAGCAGATCTAGGGGCAGAGGGGGAGCAGATCTAGGGGGCAGAGGGGGAGCAGATCTAGGGGGCAGAGGTGGGGCTGGCGAGCGGGGAGCAGATCTGGGGGGCAGAGGTGGAGCAGATCTGGGAGGCAGAGGTGGGGCTGGCGAGCGGGGGGCAGATCTGGGGGGCAGAGGCGGGGCTGGCCGTCGGCAGGAGGGTGATCGGAGAGATGATCTGGGGGGCAGAGGTGGGGCTGGCGAGCGGGGAGCAGATCTGGGGGCAGAGGCGGGGCTGGTGAGCGGGGGGCAGAGGTGGAGCAGATCTGGGGGGCAGAGGCGGGGCTGGCGAGCGGGGAGCAGATCTGGGGGGCAGAGGCGGGGCTGGCGACCGGGGAGCAGAGGCGGGGCTGGCGAGCGGGGAGCAGATCTGGGGGGCAGAGGCGGGGCTGGCGAGCTGGGGGAGGGTGATTGGGGAGCAGATCTGGGGGGCAGAGGCGGGGCTGGCGAGCTGGGGGAGGGTGATTGGGGAGCAGATCTGGGGGGCAGAGGCGGGGCTGGCTCCCTGGCACGAGAGGGAAGCTGACCAGGACACGGGAGCGTGGCCGGCAGGGCAGCACCGCGGGGATGCGGGCAGGGGGCAGCGTTGCACACAGGGTGGGGGGCTAGGGCCGGGGCGCCCCCCCTTGACGCCGCTCTGTGCCCCCCCGCAGCCCCACGGCCGCCGTGCTCCAGGCCGACCGGGAGAAGCTGCGGGCGATGCAGAAGCGGCAGCCGCGCTTCACGGAGGAGCAGAAGACGGAGCTGGCCGCGGTGCACCCGTGGGTGAAGAAGGGGCTCCTGCCAAAGGCCATCAGCGTCACGGTGAGGGGGGCCCGGGCCCACCCAGCTCTCTGGGCGCCGGTAGGGGGGTGCCCCGGGCGCACTGACCCCCCCGTCTCCGGCTCTCTCCCCCCAGGCCTGCGTGGACTGCGGCAGCACCGCGGCCTCCCGCCTGGCGCCCCTGTACGACACGGAGCCGCACGCCATGGAGCTGACGGAGGAGGGCAACGGCGCCGCCCCCTGCCCGGACACGGCCATGGAGGAGGAGGAGGAGGAGGGCGGGCAGCCGGCCCGGCCCGCGGCGGGCGCCGAGAACGCCGGCTGAGCCCCCGGCCCGGCTCGCCGCCAGGCAGCGCCGGCTGCCCCCGCCTGCCCCTCGGAGCCGGGCACCGCGCCGGATGGACCAGCCGCGCCGGCCTTGGCCCCAGGACTCAGCCAGGCCGGGCCCGGCTCCGGACCCTAACCCTGCCCGCGGGCGCCCGGGGCTGGCCCTGCGTGGGCGGAGTATTTATTTTTTGGAAGGTGTTTTTTGTTTTTGGTTTTTTTGTACGAAAAGGCGGGACAATAAACCGCCCAGCGGGCGGCCACGTCCCCGCGAGCGCCGCGGCCTCCTTTTGTGTGGCGCCCGCCCCCCCTGAGCGTGTCCCCAGGGCTGCCCCGGTCCCCTCACGCGCCTCCCCGACCCCATTGCTCACCCGGTTGCAGTGTCTGCCCTCACCACTAGCCCACTCCCCTCCCAGAGCCAGGGAGAGAACCCAGGAGTCCTGGCTCCCAGCCCCCCTACTCTAACCCACCAGCCCCTACTCCCCTCCCAGAGCCGGGGAGAGAACCCAGGAGTCCTGGTTCCTAGCCCCCCCTGCTCTAACCCACCAGCCCCCACTCCCCTCCCAGAGCCCAGGAGCGAACCCAGGAGTCCTGGCTCCCAGCCCCCCTGCTCTAACCCACCAGCCCCCACTCCCCTCCCAGAGCCCGGGAGAGAACCCAGGAGTCCTGGTTCCCAGCCCCCCCTGCTCTAACCCACCAGCCCCCACTCCCCTCCCAGAGCCGGGGCGAGAACCCAGGCGTCCTGGCTCCCAGCCTGCCTTGCACTAACCACTAGACCCCACTCCCCTCTTTCCTTGTGCCACTGCCCGTGGGCCTGTGGCACGGGGCTGGTTTTCCTCCTTGCCAACGGACGGAGGCGGGTGCCTAGGTCCGGGAGGCGGCACATCCTATTTACAAAGCCGGGCACCGTCTTGCTCTGTGCCAAACAGGGTGGGGAAGAACAGCCTGGCACGGGCCCTAGGGGCCGCGTGAGAGTAACCCCCCCCCGCCCGTAGCTGCCCCCCGGGACGCTGCCCGTGCCGGCTGAGCGCTTGAACCCATCCCTGCGAGAAAGGGGAGCTGCCCCCCTTGAGACCGACGCTCCCTGAGTTTGCCGAGAGCCTGAGCCCATTGGGGCCGGAAGGGGGAGCTGCCCCCCATGTGCCCAACGCGTCCTGAGTTTGCTGAGAGCCTAAACCCATTGGGGCCGGAAGGGGGAGCTGCCCCCCTTGAGACCAACGCTTCCTGAGTTTGCCGAGAGCCTGAACCCCTGATGGCATCATTCCTGTCTAGCAGGCGGGAGTTTGAGAGAGGCTGGGCCCATAATAAATCAAGGGCGGGGGGTGGTTTGGTTGCTTTCCCTAGGGCACATTCCCCTGCTGCTACGGGGGCCCTGGGGGGTGGGCATGGGCTCCCTTGTCCCCCCTTCCTGGGGGCATCTCCCCATGGGCAGACCCTCCTGATTCATCCCTCCCTGTACAATTGTACGAAGCCCCACGGGGTCACCCGGCGCAGGGTGACCCCGTGGGCGGGGGTGCTGGGGCTGGCTTCAGCCCTCCCCTTTGCCCTTGCTGGGGCTGGTATGGGTGACCCCCCCCCCCCCCCAACCCCCACCAATTCCAGTTGGCCCCATAGGCGTCACCTGCTCCCTCTCTCCTTGCCCCCGCACCATCTTTCGGCTGAGTTCGTTTGTCCCGCCGGGTGCAGGGTTTCGGGGTCGGTGTTACTCCGGGCCCGGGGGGGGCACAGGGGTGCTACCGCGTATTTGCCACCCCCGGACCCGCCTCCTCCCTCGGGGTGTCCGCCGCCGGGAGGCATTCGCCCCCTCACAGCCGTGCCACGGGAGTGGGGAAACTGAGTCACGGCAGCTGCGCGGGGCGCGGAGCGGTCCACCTTGCAGGCGCGTTGGCAGCCCCAGGCTGGGTGGGGAGGCGGGTGGATGGGGGAGGCGGGACGCAGGCCCCATAGATTCCCAGAGGTGGGGCCTCGGCCTGCCCCTTTCCAGGACATCTCCGGGGCGCGGCTGGGCCCAACGCCCCACGAGCCCAGGCCCGGCCTAC
>JBAIAC010000480.1:20000-30000 GCA_037349315.1 Chelydra serpentina | reverse complement strand
CCGGGATAGTGATGTGTGTCATACGGATCTATGGGGCACGCACAGGTAACCCCGTGATAGTGACATGTGTCATACGGATCTATGGGGCACGCACAGGTAACCCCGTGATAGTGACATGTGTCATACGGATCTATGGGGCACGCACAGGTAACCCCGTGATAGTGACGTGTGTCATACGGATCTATGGGGCACGCACAGAGAACCCCGGGATAGTGACGTGTGTCATACGGATCTATGGGGCACGCACAGGGAACCCCGTGATAGTGACATGTGTCATACGGATCTATGGGGCACGCAAAGGTAACCCCGTGATAGTGACGTGTGTCATAAGGATCTATGGGGCACACACAGGTAACCCCGTGATAGTGACGTGTGTCATACGGATCTATGGGGCACGCACAGGTAACCCTGTGATAGTGACATGTGTCATACGGATCTATGGGGCACGCAAAGGTAACCCCGTGATAGTGACGTGTGTCATACGGATCTATGGGGCACGCACAGGTAACCCCGTGATAGTGACATGTGTCATACGGATCTATGGGGCACGCACAGGGAACCCCGTGATAGTGACGTGTGTCATACGGATCTATGGGGCACGCACAGGTAACCCCGTGATAGTGACGTGTGTCATACGGATCTATGGGGCACGCACAGGGAACCCCGTGATAGTGACGTGTGTCATACGGATCTATGGGGCACGCACAGGGAACCCCGTGGTGGCTGGGGCTGGACCTCTTGGGAAAGTTTTCACCTCCACAGACCCCCCCCTCCCCACTCCCCCCCTGCCTTGGCCCCTTCCCCTCAGGTGTCAATGAGAACCGAGGGGAGGGGGCCGGCAGATCTCAGTGGTCTTTGCAAGTGGTAGGGGGCTGGGGGGGGGGGGGGGAGGGGACCACGTGCTGCCCATTAACACCTCCCTGATTATCGGCTTGGCGGGGGGGGCCTTGCTGGGAACCCCCCCTCCCCCCACCCTTTGCCAGGAATCCCTGTGTGTGGGTGGGGGGAGGGGGAAAGCATGGTGACCCCCTATCTGTGCACCCTAGGGAGACTGGGGGGGGGGGTCTCCCAGCTCAGGGGGGGGACTTAGGGGTGTTCCTCTACCACTCTGAAAGGAGGCTGCTCCTGCCCCCCAAAAAGGGGGTTTCTCCCCCTCCCCCCCCAATACCAGGGCCATGTGTAACACCTATGGGGTTCCCTGCCCCAGAGGTGGGGGGGAAGATGATCACCCTGTACAGAACCCCCCCCCCCCCGGTGGCTGCCTGTCCCCCACCACACTAAGGGGGGAGGGTCAACTAGAGAGCTCCCCCAAATCACTGAGTCCCCAAACGCGCCCCCCCCCCACACACGCAACCACACAGTCCAGCAGCGGCTGCTGGCAGGAGGAACCGGGGTGACAGTGGGTGATCAGGGGGACGGGGAGCGGTGTGGGAGGGAGGAGGGATGAAATTAGCCGCGGCGGGTCACCGGTGAACAGGGGGCTCCAGGCTATGGGGGACGGGGGAAATGCGAGGGGGGGGTCTTGCATCAGAAATTGATATTTGCTCCCCTTCACCCCGTGCTGGGCTTTAGAAGAAAAGGGGGGGCTGGCTCTGGGGTGAAATAATCCGGTGCAAAGATCGGGGGCCCGTCATGTTGAGATCAGGGCCCCCGTTATCTATCTATCTACCCCCATCCACCCCGTAATCTATCTATCTATCCATCTATCTACCCCATCCACCCGCTATCTATCTATCTATCTATCTATCTATCTATCCCCATCCACCCCCTTCTATCTATCTATTCCCCATCCACCCCTCTATCTATCTACCCCCATACACCCCGCTATCTATCTATCCATCTATCTATCATCTATCCCCATCCACCCCGCTATCTATCTATCTATCTATCTATCTATCCCCATCCACCCATCTATCTATCTATCTATCTATCTATCTATCCCCATCCACCCCATCTATCTATCTATCTATCTATCTATCTATCTATCTATCTATCTATCCCCATCCACCCCATCTATCTATCTATCTATCTATCTATCTATCCCCATCCACCCCCTCTATCTATCTATCTATCTATCTATCCCCATCCACCCCCTCTATCTATCTATCTATCTATCTATCTATCTATCTATCTATCCCCATCCACCCCCTCTATCTATCTATCTATCTATCTATCTATCTATCCCCATCCACCCCATCTATCTATCTATCTATCTATCCCCATCCACCCCCTCTATCTATCTATCTATCTATCTATCTATCCCCATCCACCCCATCTATCTATCTATCTATCTATCCCCATCCACCCCCTCTATCTATCTATCTATCTATCTATCCCCATCCACCCCATCTATCTATCTATCTATCTATCTATCTATCCCCATCCACCCCCTCTATCTATCTATCTATCTATCTATCTATCTATCTATCTATCTATCTATCCCCATCCACCCCATCTATCTATCTATCTATCTATCTATCCATCTATCTATCCCCATCCACCCCATCTATCTATCTATCTATCTATCTATCTATCTATCTATCTATCCCCATCCACCCCATCTATCTATCTATCTATCTATCTATCTATCTATCTATCCATCTATCTATCCCCATCCACCGTATCTATCTATCTATCTATCTATCCCCATCCACCCCCTCTATCTATCTATCTATCCATCTATCTATCCCCATCCACCCCCTCTATCTATCTATCTATCTATCCCCATCCACCCATCTATCTATCTATCTATCTATCTATCTATCTATCTATCTATCTATCTATCCCCATCCACCCCTCTATCTATCTATCTCCATCCACCCCCCCCCCCTCTCTCTCTTTGATCCCCTCCCGGCCCCCTGTGTGTGGGGGCGGGGAGGCGAGGCGCGGACAGATGTTCCCAGCTGTTGCCCAGCGGGACGGGTCGGAGCAGCCAGGCTGGGGCGGCGCTGGGGGGTCTCCCGTGCTGGGCCCGTGCTGTCCACACGCCCCTGTGATCTCCACCCCCCCGACACCTCCTGGCAGCCCCCCCGCCAGGCGCCTCCTGTTCACACCTCGCTGGGAGATGGGGGGCGGGGGGGGGGGGGGAGGAACAGCTGGAGGGCTCGTGCCCTGCACGGGACATCCTGCCATCAGGGCTCAGCGGGGAGGCGGGGGGAGAGTGAGGGGGGGGGGGGGGGGGGCACCCACAAGCCCCGCCCCTCCTAGGCCTTGGCCCCGCCCCTGCCTGTCTGGAAAGCGCCTCCAAAGGGCGCAGGAATAGAGAGATTCTGGGAACCGCCATGTCTGTGTTTTGGGGGGGCTCCCTCCTTTCCCCATAGCTGTGTCATTGGGGGGCTCCCCTCCCCCCACATCAGTGCATTGGGGGGTCCCTTCCCCTCAACCCATGTCTGGGGGGGTCTCTCCCCCATAGCTGTATTTGGTGGGGGGGTCTCCCCCATATCTGTGACACTGTAAGGGGTTCCCCCACATCTGTGTGTCAGGGCCATCTCCTCCCCCCCAGGTCGGTGTCTGGGGGAGTCTCTCCCCCAGAACTGTGTTTTGGGGGTCTCCCCTCCCCCATAGCTGCGTCATTGTAAGGGGTCCCCCTTCCCCACATCTGTGTGTCTACCCCTCCTACATGTCTGTATCTGGGGGTGTCTCTGCCCCTTGGATGAGTTTTGGGGGCCTCTCCCTTCCCCATGTCTGTATCTGGAGGTGTCTCTGCCCCTTGGATGAGTTTTGGGGGGTCTTTCCTTTCCCCATGTCTGTATCTGGAGGTGTCTCTCCCCCATAACTGAGTTGGGGGGGCCTCTCCTTCCCCCATGTCTGTATCTAGGGGTGTCTCGCCCCCATAACTGAGTTTGGGGGGCTCTCCCTCCCCCATGTCTGTATCTGGGGCTGTCACCCCCATAGATGAGTTTTGGGGGCCTCTCCCTTCCCTATGTCTGTATCTGGGGGTGTCTCTCCCCCATATCTGATTTTTGGGGCCTCTCCCTCCCCCATGTCTGTATCTAGGGGGGTGTCTCCCCCATAGATGAGTTTTGGGGACCTCTCCCTTCCCCATGTCTGTATCTGGAGGTGTCTCTCCCCCATAGATGAGTTTTGGGGACCTCTCCCTCCCCCATGTCTGTATCTGGAGGTGTCTCTCCCCCATACCTGATTTTTTGGGACCTCTCCCTCCCCCATGTCTGTATCTGCGGGTGACTCTGCCTCATAGATGAGTTTTGGGGGTCTTTCCTTTCCCCATGTCTGTATCTTGGGGTTTCTTGCCCCCATGCCTGAGTTGTGGGGATCTCTCCCTTCCCCATGTCTGTATCTGGGGGGTGTCTCTCCCCACCATTTCTGTGTCTGTGGTGGGGGTATCTCCCCCCCCCCCCCCCAATGACTCTGGGTCTGTCTCCCTGCCCCTCAGCCTCACCCGCAGAATCTGGTTCCGTAAATTGGCTCCGGGTATCGAGTTAGTCCAAAGCAGGGAATTCACTAGAGACGGCCAAGGGATTGACTAGAGATCCCACCCCAGGCTGTAGGTCCCCTAAATGACATACGCTAAACCAAAAGGGGAGGGGAGACGTTTAGCCCCGCTGCTCACCCCGGATTCGGCTACGTTCCCGCTCTCCGTTCTCCGAGACCACTTTCCCATGTAGACGGGGCCTTGGTGTCCACACGAAACTGGTTTAAAAGAGGATTTACGTCAGCCACCTTGCTTCAAATGCGGGCTGATTTATGGACGCCGGCAAAACTCCTCCAGTTCTACTGGAAGGAAAGTGTTTATACTGGTGTAGGGATTCCCGCCCTGGAAATGCTAACCTTCGCGCCCCATAACTACAGCCCTACTCTAGAAGCGGTACCGGGCTAGATCTATCCGGCAAAGATCCCACCCCATTGAAGAAATGCAGAGGGTTCGCCGGCGAGATGAGCAAACGTGGTTTAGAGATTGAGAGACTCTTAGCTTAGCAAAGAGGGGGTTAAAGGGGGATTTGATCCCAGTCTACATGTAGAAGATTAGGGTTGGAAGAGACCTCAGGAGGGTCTAGGCCAGGGGTCGGCAACCTTTCAGAAGGGGTGTGCCGAATCCTCATGTATTCGCTCGAATGTAAGCTTTCGCGTGCCAGCGATACATGTTTACGTTTTTAGAAGGCCTCTTTCTATAAGTCTATACTGGAGAACTAAACTCTTGTTCAGTTATATATTATTTATATTATTGTTTATAATTAAACTCTTGATTATAACTAAACTATTGTAAATAAACTATTGTTTATAACTAAACTATTGTACCTGTCCCGGTCACCCAGATGTACCTGTCCATTCCACTCACCTCTGCCTGTCCCTGTCCCCCAGCTCTGCCTGTCCATGTCATCTGGCCATGCTTGTCCCTGTCTGTGTCACCCGGCTTTACCTGTCCCTGTCCCCCAGCTCTGCCTGTCCATGTCACCCAGATCTACCTGTCCATGTCACCCGGCTCTACCTGTCCCTGTCACCCAGCTCTGCCTGTCAATGTCACCCAGATCTACCTGTCCCTGTCATCCAGATCTACCTGTCCATTCCACTCACCTCTGCCTGTCCCTGTCCCCCAGCTCTGCCTGTCCATGTCACCCAGATCTACCTGTCCATGTCACCCGGCTCTACCTGTCCCTGTCACCCAGCTCTGCCTGTCAATGTCACCCAGATCTACCTGTCCATTCCACTCACCTCTGCCTGTCCCTGTTCCCTATCTCTCTGTCCATGTCACCCAGATCTACCTGTCCCTGTCACCCAGATGTACCTGTCTCTGTCACCCAGCGCTGCCTGTTAATGTCACCCACATCTACCTGTCCCTGTCACCCAGCTCTGCCTGTCAATGTCACCCAGATCTACCTGTCCATTCCACTCACCTCTGCCTGCCCTGTCCCCCAGCTCTGCCTGTCCATGTCACCCAGATCTACCTGTCCCTGTCACCCAGATGTACCTGTCCCTGTCACCCAGCTCTGCCTGTCAATGTCACCCACATCTACCTGTCCATGTCACCCGGCTCTACCTGTCCCTGTCCCCCAGCTCTGCCTGTCCATGTCACCCACATCTACCTGTCCATGTCACCCGGCTCTACCTGTCAATGTCACCCAGATCTACCTGTCCATTCCACTCACCTCTGCCTGTCCCTGTCCCCCAGCTCTGCCTGTCGCAGTCCCCCAGCTCTGCCCCAAGGCTGCTCCGCCCCCCGCCGCGATCGCACGCGTTTGAAGTGCGGAGGGCGGCGGGGGGGCGCTTTGATGTGGGGCCGGGCGCGGGCCCAGGTGCCAGGGCGCGTGGGGAGCCGGGGGGGGGGGGCGCTTCCCACCACGTGGCCCGGCGCTAGGCCGGGATCAAAGGCGGCCGCCCGGCCCCCCCGCCGCGGGGCCAGCAAAGAGCCGGCGGCTTCCCAAGTGCCATGGGGAAGGGCTGGAGGGGGGGGGGCGGGTCCCTGCGTGAATCGCCCCCCCCTCGGTCCCCAAACACCCCTCTGAGGTCCCCCGCTGCACCCCTGATCCCCTCCTAGGTCCCTCGCTGCACCCCGGGTCCCTGCGTGAATCGCCCCTCCTAGATCCCCTGCTGCACCCCAGATTCCTGAGGCACCCCAGATCCCCTTCTAGCTCCCCCTCTGCCCCCCCACTGCACCCCAGATCCCTGCATTAACAACTCCTCCGAGGTCCTCCATTGCACCCCAGATCCCCTCCTAGATCCCCCTCTGCACCCCGGGTCCTTGCGTGAATGACCCTCCCCCTAGATCCCCGAACACCCCCCCAGGACCCCAAGATCCACCCTAGATCCCCCGCTGCACCCCAGATCTCTACATTAATAACCCCTCCTAGATCCCCCGCTGCACCCCGAGTCTCTGCGTAAATCCCCCCCGATCCCCAAACACCCCCCAGGACCCCAAGATCCACCCTAGATCCCCCCGCTGCACCCCAGATCTCTGCATTCATAACCCCTCCTAGCTCCCCCGCTGCACCCCGAATCCCTGCGTGAATCCCCCCAATCCCCAAACACCCCCCAGACCCCAAGATCCACCCTAGATCCCCCGCTGCACCCCAGATCTCTGCATTCATAACCCCTCCTAGATCCCCTGCTGCACCCCGAATCCCTGCGTGAATCCCCCCATCCCCATACACCCCCCAGGACCCCAAGATCCACCCTAGATCCCCCTCTGCACCCCAGGTCCCTGCATGAATCACCTCCCCACCCAGTCCCCAAGATCCACCCTAGATCCCCCCGCTGCACCCCAGATCTCTGCATTCATAACCCCTCCTAGATCCCCCTCTGCACCCCAGGTCCCTGCATGAATCACCCCCCCCACCCAGTCCCCAAGATCCACCGTAGATCCCCCGCTGCACCCAGATCCCTGGCTTATCCCTCCCCAGCCCCATCCATGTTTCAGAGGGGCCTAGTGATCAATGAGAGGGAGGGTTGGGGGTTGGGATTGGCCCAGGGGAGTTGTGGACCCTTCTGGTCCAGTGGCCGAGCGAGAGGATTTGTTCCCTCCAGTGGGGGGCGTTTGCTAGGCCAGAGCCAGGCAGGGCGGCTGTCATGTCACGGGGCTCTTTGGGGTCGCTCCGTATTGAGCCCTAGAGATCATTCGGCCCCCAGAGCAGGGCTCCCCAGCCCCCCCATGAGTTCTGGGACTTCCTCCCAGCAGGGCTTCCTCCTCCTCCACTCCAAGGCAGGAAGGGGGGGGGGCCTTGGGTGACACAGGCCTTCGCCACTGCAGAGGTACCCAGATGAGGGTGTGGCAGCTGCCCCCCAACTCCGCAGCTGTTGTGAAATGAGTATGGAATTGTTCTGGTCCAGAGCCGGGGAGCGAACCCAGGAGTCCTGCCTCCCAGCCCCCCAGCTCTGACCACTAGACCCCACTCCCCTCCCAGAGCCGGGGAGAGAACCCAGGAGTCCTGGCTCCCAGCCCCCCCTGCTCTGACCCACCAGCCCCCACTCCCCTCCCAGAGCTGGGAGAGAACCCAGGAGTCCTGCCTCCCAGCCCCCCAGCTCTGACCACTAGACCCCACTCCCCTCCCAGAGCCGGGGAGAGAACCCAGGAGTCCTGGCTCCCGGCCCCTCCCTGCTATAACCACTAGCCACCTCTCCTCTTCCAGAGCCAGGGAAAGAGCCCAGGAGTCCTGGCTCCCGGCCCCCCAGCTCTGACCACCAGCCCCCACTCCCCTCCCAGAGCCGGGGAGAGAACCCAGGAGTCCTGGCTCCCGGCCCCCCTTGCTCTAACCCACCAGCCCCCACTCCCCTCCCAGAGCCGGGGAGAGAACCCAGGAGTCCTGGCTCCCAGCCCCCCTGCTCTAACCCACCAGCCCCCACTCCCCTCCCAGAGCCGGGGAGAGAACCCAAGAGTCCTGGCTCCCAGCCCCCCCTGCTGTAACCCACCAGCCCCCACTCCCCTCCCAGAGCCAGGGAGAGAACCCAGGAGTCCTGGCTGTAATTCTTGGCTTTACTCACGACCCCGCCAGCCAGGCCGGCTGGGGGTGTGTGTGGGGGAATCTCTAGGGTGGAGGGGTGTGGGGGATCTGCGGAGAGGGGTGGGGTGGGAGCAGGGGAGTGTGAAGGCCGGGGGCCCTCGGAACCAGAGCTTAGGGGATTTGGGAGAGGAAATCCCCTTAGCCCCATTGTTCCCTTCCCGCCTCCCGCGGATGTGGGGCGGGGGGAAAACGCCGGGTGAGGGATTAGCCACTTAGCCCGTATCCCAGCTACAAGCATGGCGGGGGGGGGGGTGTTTGACCGGAGGGGGTGGGTTGGGGGGGGCAGGGAGACAAGCTGAAGGGAACCTGGTGGAGCCCAGGAGGAAGGTGCACCAGGCCGGTTTTGTGTGTGAACTTACCCCCCTGCCCCTCCAAAGGAACCCCCCCTCCCACCCCACAGCTCAGGGGCACACTGGCCCCTCTGATCTACACTGCTAGGGCAGCTGGTAGCAATTACGGGGGGGCTTTGGTGGTTAGAGTAGGGGGGCTGGGAGCCAGGACTCCTGGGTTCTCTCCCTGGCTCTGGGAGGGGAGGCTAGTGGTCAGAGCAGGGGGAGCTGGGAGCCAGGACTCCTGGGTTCTCTCCCTGGCTCTGGTAGGGGAGTGGGGGCTGGTGGTTAGAGCAGAGGGGGCTGGGAGCCAGGACTCCTGGGTTCTCTCCCCGGCTCTGGTAGGGGAGTGGGGGCTGGTGGTTAGAGCAGAGGGGGCTGGGAGCCAGGACTCCTGGGTTCTCTCCCTGGCTCTGGGAGGGGAGTGGGGGCTGGTGGGTTAGAGCAGGGGGGCTGGGAGCCAGGACTCCTGGGTTCTCTCCCTGGCTCTGGTAGAGGAGTGGGTCTAGTGGTTAGAGCGGGGAGACGGGGCAGCTGGGAGCCAGGACTCCTGGGTTCTCTCCCCAGCTCTAGGAGGGGAGTGGGGCCTGGCTCAGGGCAGGGATGTATTTTGTTTTGCTGGTATCTGGGTTTTGGTAGCACCTACAGGTCTTCACAGAGATCAGGGCCCCGTCGCGCCGGCCGCTGCCCAGACCCACAGGGATAGACGGCCCATACCCCAAAGAGTGTAGCCAGAGGGTGGGAGGGGAAACTGAGGCACGGCTAGTGGAGCAGACACGCCACTCGGTCTCCCCTGGACTCCAGCCCAGGATCTGGCCCTTTGACACTGGGCTGGCAGCTTGGCCCGAGGCCCCCCCACCCCCCGCCCTTTGCAGGGCCGCCCATTTGTCCCCGGCCCCCTGGGCTTCCCGGCAGCAGAAGGGCCCATAAAGCGGCGTGCCGGGCGGGGATGAAAGGGCATCACGGCTCCGTCCCAAGTGGGGAGGTGAGGAAGGAGGCGCCCGGGGAGTCAGGGCCCCGGCCTTTCCCACCACCGGACCCCAGGCCCGGTTCCCAGGCCCACACCTTCCGGCAGCCCCCAGCGCCAGCCGCCAGGGCCTGCCCACCCTGCCATAAGGTGACCTGCCACCGGGCCCAGGGGGAGGGGGCGGGGGGCAGAGCAGCAGCTGCTTCGCAGGCAGTGATAGATAGATAGATAGATAGATAGATAGATAGATA
>JBAIAC010000480.1:0-17500 GCA_037349315.1 Chelydra serpentina | reverse complement strand
GACCGAATAGAGACGAAGGCCGGATGGGCTGAGGACAGGCCAGAGACCGGCCCCCAGTCAATTCCTGGTTGAACCAGAGCAGATCTTTCCGAAAACCCCATCCCATCTGTGCCAGTGACGGAGAAACCGCCCGGCCCCGGGGGAGTCGTCCCTTAATTCCCTGCACGGTTAAAAATGTTTCCAGTTTGAATTTGGCCGGGGACGGCATCC
Organism: Chelydra serpentina; assembly: GCA_037349315.1. Taxonomy (NCBI): domain Eukaryota; kingdom Metazoa; phylum Chordata; order Testudines; family Chelydridae; genus Chelydra; species Chelydra serpentina. Next base: position 17,290 of record JBAIAC010000480.1, on the reverse strand, counting down.
GGCCACGGGAGTGCATTTCACGTCGCGCTGCCCGGCTGAAGAGCCCGCTGTCAACCCCTCTAACCACTAGACCCCGCAGTACAGCAAGGGAGAGAACCCAGGAGTCCTGGCTCCCACCTCCCCCGCTCTAACCCCTAGACCCCACTGCCCTCCCAGAGCCGGGGAGAGAACCCAGGAGTCCTGGCTCCCTCCTCCCCCGCTCTAACCCCTGGACCCCACTGCACAGCAAGGGAGAGAACCCAGGAGTCCTGACTCCCACCTCCCCCGCTCTAACCCCTAGACCCCACTGCCCTCCCACAATCTGGAAGTCCCATGCTGTAACCTGTCTCTCCATGGGCTTAGCTATGAATACCTGTCTGAGAACAGTGGGGCCAGCCAGGAGAACAGCCTACCTGGCTTCCCGACAGGTTAGAAGTCCCCGTTTAGATGCCCACGCCCGGCGTGTTTAGCCGGAGAGAAACTGACGGACTCCAGCTGGCTTGGCGGATCAGGGGAACCTCAGGACTTTTGAAAGCACAGGCCAGCTGCCCTGGTCGTGGGCGGTGGGCAAACGGCCTTCGTGCGCGCATCCCTGCCCGTCCTGGCTAAAAGCCATTGATGGACCTGTCCTCCAGGAACTTCTCTAGTTCTTTTTTGAGCCCTGTTCTGGTCTTGGCCTTCACCACATCCCCTGGCGAGGAGTTCCCCGGATCGACTTTACGTTGTGGGAAGAAATACTTCCTTTGGTTTGATTTAAATCTTCTGCCTATTCATTTCATTGGGTGACCCCTGGTTCTTGTGTGATGAGAAGGAGTAAATAACACGTCCTTATCTACTTTCTCCACACCAGTCATGATTTTATAGACCTCTAGCATATCCCCCCTTCGTCGTCTCTTTTCCAAGTTGAAAAGTCCCAGTCTTATTAATCTCTCCTCATACGGAAGCCGTTCCATGCCCCGCATCATTTTTGTTGCCCTTTTCTGAACCGTCTCCGATTCCAGTAGATCTTTTTTGAGATGGGGCGACCACATCTGCCCGCAGTATTCCAGATGTGGGCGTCCCATGGATTTATTTAGAAGCAATAGGATATTTTCTGACTTATTGTCTATCCCTTTCCTAATGGTTTCTAATATTGGTCTCTTTTTTTGACGGCCGCGGAGTGGATGTTTCCCGAGAACTATCCACAATGACTCCGAGATCCCTCTCTTGCGTGGTGACAGCTAAGTGAGACCCCGTCATTTCATAGGATTGGCTTCTCCTGGTGCATTACTTCGCGTCGCTCAACACTGAATTTCATCCGCCGTTCATTTGCCCCGCCACCCCGTTTGGGGAGATCCCTTTGGACTTGACTCGTGATCCATTTACGCCCCGCCTGGGAGCAACGCTCTCCGAGACAGTGGCTAGAAGAATTTGCTCATTGGCCGACCCCTGTTTAGGCCCGGTTGGCTACTAAGCCTGTGTCTGTGAATGGGTGGATAAGTCTGTACGCGATGCCGTGGGGGGAGCTTTCCTCCCTGCTGGCCCCCCCCCTGTGAGAAAGTTCTCGTCTCGCTGTTCTTAGAGCTGGGGGCCCTTCCCCTCCCCCCGGGTTCACACCTCAGTTTTACGACACTGGGAAGTCCAGCCCACGGCAGGTTCCCACGAGACACAAGCCGCCCTGGGGCACAACAAAGGGTAATAAATAGCTTAGACCTGCCGACAGCACCCCCCCGCCCCTCCACACACACTTGAGTCAGTGGGGGGCATTGCTCCTGCCCCACTGGCTTTAGGAAAGTTAGGCCTAGTTTACACCTGGGTGAGAGAGAAGGCAATCGGCCATTTCACTCCGGTGGACTTACTCCTGGTTTACACTGGGGTGAGTAAGGGGGAATTGGTCCCCTTGGCCCCAAAGGACCACGCCGTCTCAGTAATGTGATGGGATGAGGCACTATCAGCCCGACCTACGATCCAGCAAGGGCCAGATCCCAGCGATTGTCAGTGGGCGTCTCTCCATTGGAGTCAATGGGGCCAGATCCCGGCTGGTGTCAATGGGCATCTCTCCATTGGAGTCAATGGGGCCAGATTCTGGCTGGTGTCAATGGGCATCTCTGCATTGGAGTCAATGGGGCCAGATCTCAGCTGGTGTCAAGGGTGTCTCTCCATTGGAGTCAATGGGGCCAGATCCCGGCCGGTGTCAATGGGCGTCTCTCCATTGGAGTCAATGGGGTCAGATCCCGGCTGGTGTCAATGGGCATCTCTCCACTGGAGTCAATGGGGCCAGATCCCAGCCGGTGTCAATGGGCGTCTCTCCATTGGAGTCAATGGGGTCAGATCCCCGCCGGTGTCAATGGGTGTCTCTCCATTGGAGTCAATGGGGTCAGATCCCGGCCGGTGTCAATGGGCGTCTCTCCATTGGAGTCAATGGGGCAAGATCCCAGCCGGTGTCAATGGGCGTCTCTCCATTGGAGTCAATGGGGTCAGATCCCGGCTGGTGTCAATGGGCATCTCTCCACTGGAGTCAATGGGGCCAGATCCCAGCCGGTGTCAATGGGCGTCTCTCCATTGGAGTCAATGGGGTCAGATCCCCGCCGGTGTCAATGGGTGTCTCTCCATTGGAGTCAATGGGGTCAGATCCCGGCCGGTGTCAATGGGCGTCTCTCCATTGGAGTCAATGGGGCAAGATCCCAGCCGGTGTCAATGGGCATCTCTCCATTGGAGTCAATGGGGCCAGATTCCGGCCGGTGTCAATGGGCGTCTCTCCACTGGAGTCAATGGGGTCAGATCCCGGCTGGTGTCAATGGGCGTCTCTCCATTGGAGTCAATGGGGCCAGATCCCAGCCGGTGTCAATGGGCATCTCTCCATTGGAGTCAATGGGGCCAGACCCCAGCCGGTGTCAATGGGCATCTCTCCATTGGAGTCAATGGGGCCAGATCCCGGCCGGTGTCAATGGGCGTCTCGCCATTGCAGTCAATGGGGCCAGATCCCGGCTGGTGTCAATGGGCGTCTCTCCATTGGAGTCAATGGGGCCAGATCCCGGCTGGTGTCAGTGGGCGTCTCTCCATTGGAGTCAATGGGGCCAGATCCCGGCCGGTGTCAATCAGCCATAGTGCCACTGAGGCCATATTTACGCCAGCCAAGTGTTTGCCCCAGGCATTCCAAGGTTAATTGCAGCCTCCCCATGGAGACTTCCTGACCCATTAGCTTGACAATGGCCCCCTCCACCCCCTCCAGGCATCACCCTCTTACATATTCGATGCGGCTTCCTTCTGTCATGCGTGAGGCCCCCTGGCACCTCCGCTCATGCCCACAGCTGGTGCCCAACAGTTCCCCTGCCAAGCCGCTCCAGCTCCCCGGCTCGGAGAAGCCAGTGGGTCTAGGCCCATTGACCCCCAGCCAGTAACACTACGCCCCATAACATGCCAGGGAATTTCACCCCTCACTCATACTGGGGTAAATCAGGAGTCACTCCAGTGGAGTCAATGGGGGCAAATTCACCCCTCACTCATACTGGGGTAAATCAGGAGTCGCCCAGTGGAGTCAATGGGGGCAAATTCACCCCTCACTCATACTGGGGTAAATCAGGAGTCACTCCAGTGCAGTCAATGGGGGCAAATTCACCCCTCACTCCTGCTGGGGTAAATCAGGAGTCACTCCAGTGGAGTCAATGGGGGCAAATTCACCCCACACGCATACTGGGGTAAATCAGGAGTCACTCCAGTGGAGTCAATGGGGGCAAATTCACCCCACACTCATACTGGGGTAAATCAGGAGTCGCCCAGTGCAGTCAATGGGGGCAAATTCACCCCACACTCATACTGGGGTAAATCAGGAGTCGCCCAGTGCAGTCAATGGGGGCAAATTCACCCCACACTCATACTGGGGTAAATAAGGAGTCACTCCAGTGCAGTCAATGGGGGCAAATTCACCCCTCACTCATACTGGGGTAAATCAGGAGTCGTCCAGTGGAGTCAATGGGGACAAATTCACACCTCGCTCCTGCTGGGGTAAATCAGGAGTCACTCCAGTGGAGTCAATGGGGGCAAATTCACCCCACACTCATACTGGGGTAAATCAGGAGTCGCCCAGTGGAGTCAATAGGGGCAAATTCACCCCTCACTCCTGCTGGGGTAAATCAGGAGTCGCCCAGTGGAGTCAATAGGGGCAAATTCACCCCTCACTCATACTGGGGTAAATCAGGAGTCACTCCAGTGCAGTCAATGGGGACAAATTCACCCCTCACTCATACTGGGGTAAATCAGGAGTCACTCCAGTGGAGTCAATGGGGGCAAATTCACCCCTCACTCATACTGGGGTAAATCAGGAGTCACTCCAGTGGAGTCAATGGGGACAAATTCACCCCTCACTCATACTGGGGTAAATCAGGAGTCGCCCAGTGGAGTCAATGGGGGCAAATTCCCCCCTCACTCCTGCTGGGGTAAATCAGGAGTCGTCCAGTGCAGTCAATGGGGGCAAATTCACCCCACACTCATACTGGGGTAAATCAGGGGTCGTCCAGTGCAGTCAATGGGGGCAAATTCCCCCCTCACTCCTGCTGGGGTAAATCAGGAGTCATCCGGTGCAGTCAATGGGGGCAAATTCACCTCTCACTCATACTGGGGTAAATCAGGAGTCACGCCAATGGCGTCAATGGGAGCACATTCACCCCTCACTCATACTGGGGTAAATCAGGAGTCACTCCAGGGCAGTCAATGGGGGCAAATTCACCCCTCACTCCTGCTGGGGTAAATCAGGAGTCGTCCAGTGGAGTCAATAGGGGCAAATTCACCCCTCACCCTTGCTGGGGTAAATCAGGAGTCACTCCAGTGGTGTCAATGGGGGCAAATTCACCCCTCACTCCTGCTGGGGTAAATCAGGAGTCGCCCAGTGGAGTCAATAGGGGCAAATTCACCCCTCACTCATGCTGGGGTAAATCAGGAGTCACACTCATGTAAAATGAGGGTAACCGGGAAGTGAATCTCCGCCCTTGTCCGTGGTTTGGGGGCCTGCTCCTGAGAGTCACCCCATTGGTTTCAGGGGGAGGATACCCCGGAGGGGGGGGCTGCCCGGATGGGGAGCAGGGGCTAGGCTGTGGGGTGTGGGGAGACAGGGCCTTGGGACTGGGGATGGCTGGGTTGGAGGGATGGGTGGGGTGAGGGAGATGGGCACAGGTGGGAGGCTGTGGGGGGCTGGGGAGAGATGAGCATGGGGTGGGGCAATAGGGGGTTGAGGAGAAGTGGGGGTCAGGTGGCAGGGAAGTTCCGGGGCAGGGTTGTAGTGAAGTGGGGGAGAGGGCAGGGGTGGGGGTACATAAGTTGGGGGTCAGGGCTGTAGGGAAGTGTGGGGAGGGGTAGGGAAGTTGGGGGTCAGGGCTGTAGGGAAGGGGGAGGGAAGTTGAGGGTCAGGGCTCTGGGGAAGAGGGAGGGGGAGGGAAGTTGGGGGTCAGGGCTGTGGGGGAGGGATATGGAAGTTGGGGGTCAGGGCTGTGGGGAAGGGGGAGGGGTATAGAAGTTGGGGTTCAGGGCTGTAGGGAAGGGGGAGGGTTACAGAAGTCAGGGTTCAGGGCTGTGGGGAAGGGGGAGGGGTATAGAAGTCGGGGGTTCAGGGCTGTAGAGAAGGGGGAGGGGTATAGAAGTTGGGGGTCAGGGATGTAGGGAAGGGGGAGGGGTATAGACGTTGGGGGTCAGGGATGTAGGGAAGGGGGAGGGGTATAAAAGTTGGGGGTCTGGCTGTGGGGAAGGGGGAGGGGTATAGAAGTTGGGGGTTCAGGGCTGTAGGGAAAGGGGAGGGGTATAGAAGTTGGGGGTCAGGGCTGTAGGGAAGGGGGAGGGGTATAGAAGTTGGGGGTCTGGCTGTGGGGAAGGGGGAGGTGTACAGAAGTTGGGGGTCCGGCTGTGGGGACGGGGAAGCAGGGGCGGGCGGGGGGGGGCTCCACTCTCCCCCCGCGGCCGGGCTCAGTCGCGCGCCGCGCCGCGGGGGGGCCGGGGGGCCGGCCCCGCTCCGGATCAAAGCCCGGGGGGCGGGGCCGGGGGGCGGGGGCCCGGCTCATAAAGGGGCCGCCGGGGACCCGCCGCCCCCCCAGCCCGGCCGCCGCCACCATGAGCAACAGCGCCCAGTGGGACAGTAAACAGGACAAGAAGGTAAGTCCGGAGTCCGCTCGCTTCGGGTGTCTCTCCGGATCCGGGGCGCTCCCTTCCCGGATCCCCCCTCCCCGGGTCGCCCCGCTCTTTCGGGGGGTCTCTTTCAAAAGCTGCCCCCCCCTTCCTTCCCTGTCCCCCCCTGCAGCTCCTGAAGCCCTTGATGGAGAAGCGGCGCCGGGACCGTATGAACCGGAGTCTGGAGCGACTCCGGATCCTCCTGTTAGAAGCCACCCAGGACGAGGTAAGCCAAATCGGATTTCCACCTCCCATTTGCCCGTCGCTGCCCCAAACCGAATGATACAAGCATCTTTCTCTCTTTCTTTCTCTCTCTCTTTCTTTCTTGTTCTTTCCCTCCTTTCCCCTCTTTCCTTCTCTCTCTCCCTTCCCTCTCTCTCTCTCTCTCTTTTTTTTTTTTTGTTGTTCTTTTTCTTGCAGAGACTTAAAAACCCCAAAGTTGAAAAGGCCGAAATTTTACAAAAAACAGTTCACTTTGTGAGGACCCAGCCTCTTGCAGGTATCCCCTTCGGCGCGGCCGGCTACTCCTCTTCCTTGGCCCTAGCCTTGGGCGGGCCCGTTGGCCAACCCAACTTGGGCCCGGACCGGATACGACTACGGTGACCGGCTAGCAAGTGTGAAACATGGGGGCCCTTTTTTTGCGGGGGGGGAGGAGGGGGGTATAGTTGCACGAAGCCCTGGTATCGGGGTGTTTGGTCACCCTCCATTTCCCCTCTCCCCTTGGGGTGTTTCCCGTCCAACGATGGGGTGGGTCTCCCGCGTCCTCGTACCTCTTCGGGTGTAGCTCCCGGGGCGGCCCGGACCTGACCGATACTCAGCTGGGGCAAATCGGCCTCGCGCCGTCGGGGTCCTCGCCGGCTTTGGTGTAAATCTGGAGTTTTTACGCCAGGGCGGGCGAGGGGGGGGAGTCGGCCCCTTGGGCGCCCAAGGGCGTGACTCCGGATTTGCCCTGGGTGGAGAGGAGACCGCTCCGGTGGAGTCCATGGCCTTTAGCCTGGATTTGGAGGTTCTCCTCTGGCTCCGGTGTAAACGGGGGGCACTCCGTGGTGAGATGCTCCGTGGGGCTCCCTTGGGGAAGGGAAGGGGGGTTTGGCCCAAGAGTTTTGCCATAGAGTAGGTGGGGGTGACTTTGAATGTGCCACCAACAAGTCTCCTGAAGAAGTAGGGGTGTCCCCGCTGCCCCCTACTGGACAGGATGAGTGTGTGTGTGTGTGTGTGTCTACACAATCCCTTAGCACCCATCACTCACCCCGCTCAGGCTTTCAAACTCTCACTCTCCTGTCTTGGGTCGGCCCGGCTGTGGGCCAGGTCCCGATCTCAGGCTTGGTCCTGCCCTAGGAAATCAGGTGGGTAGAACTGTTCCCCTGGCCTGACCCGGGTGTAGACGGCGCGACAGATGTCTCCCCTCGCCCTAGCGCTACCATAAGGGCAAGCCTGGCCTCAGTTTCTCTGCTGTGGACAGGGGTAAGAAATTAAGTTCCCCTCTCTGGACTCAGCTCCCGTTCTGCCAGGCCCAGCCCTGGCCTCTGGCTCACCTGTTCCAGCAGGAGCTCACCTGGGCTTTCTCTTCCCCCGGCCCCAACCTGGTTCTGATTTTAAGCACACCCCGGTGTAAATCCAGAGTCAGTCCACTTGAGTCATGGGGCTGATTCCCCTAAATCTGGAGTCAGTCCACTCGAGTCACGGGGCTGATTCCCCTAAATCTGGAGTCAGTCCACTTGAGTCACGGGGGCTGATTCCCCATCTCACTCACCCCGGGGTAAATCTGGAGTCAGTCCACTTGAGTCACGGGGGCTGATTCCCCTAAATCTGGAGTCAGTCCGCTTGAGTCACGGGGGCTGATTCCCCTAAATCTGGAGTCAGTCCGCTTGAGTCACGGGGGCTGATTCCCCTAAATCTGGAGTCAGTCCGCTTGAGTCACGGGGGCTGATTCCCCTAAATCTGGAGTCAGTCCGCTTGAGTCACGGGGGCTGATTCCCGTCTCGCTCACCCCGGGGTAAATCTGGAGTCAGTCCGCTTGAGTCACGGGGGCTGATTCCCGTCTCGCTCACCCTGGGGTAAATCTGGAGTCAGTCCGCTTGAGTCACGGGGGCTGATTCCCCTCTCGCTCACCCCGCGGTAAATCTGGAGTCAGTCCACTTGAGTCACAGGGGCTGATTCCCCTCTCGCTCACCCCGGGGTAAATCTGGAGTCAGTCCGCTTGAGTCACAGGGGCTGATTCCCCTCTCGCTCACCCCGGGGTAAATCTGGAGTCAGTCCGCTTGAGTCACGTGTGCTGATTCCCGTCTCGCTCACCCCAGGGTAAATCTGGAGTCAGTCCACTTGAGTCACGGGGGCTGATTCCCCTAAATCTGGAGTCAGTCCACTTGAGTCACGGGGGCTGATTCCCCTAAATCTGGAGTCAGTCCGCTTGAGTCACGGGGGCTGATTCCCCTCTTGCTCACCCCGGGGTAAATCTGGAGTCAGTCTACTTGAGTCACGGGGGCTGATTCCCCTCTCGCTCACCCCGGGGTAAATCTGGAGTCAGTCCACTTGAGTCACGGGTGCTGATTCCCGTCTCGCTCACCCCGGGGTAAATCTGGAGTCAGTCCACTTGAGTCACAGGGGCTGATTCCCCTCTCGCTCACCCACTGGGGCTGGCTGGTTTACATGAGTAGAAAACCACTGGAAGCAAGATCTCAATGAGGTCTGCAGTGTGTTCCCAGGTGACCTTCCCATCTGGGAGTCCCGCAGAACCCATTTACACCAGCTGAGGATCTGGCCGTGTGGACGTTCCCCCTTTAAAACTGGCTCCCGCCCCCGGGCCTCAAATGCCTCTTATTCCTGGGACTCCCACCGCTCCCACCAAGCCCCTGCCTGGGCCGCCCTGGGGGTGGGGTTTCTCCGTCCCGTCTGGTTTGGGGATCCGTGGCTGCCCCCCTTTGCCCGCGCCATGCCTCGCTAATTAGCCCCCTTTGTCGTTGGCGGTTTTGGCAATGCCACCACAGAGCCGGCGAGGCACGACGAAACCTTCCTGCGGCGTTACCACAGCGGCTACCGGGAATGCCTGAGCCAGGCCGCCCGCTTCCTCCGCTCCAGCCCGGGCATCTGCGCCGGCAAGAAGGCCTACCTGATGGAACGGATCTGCCACTGCATGGAAAAAATCACCGCCCGGGAGCTGCCGACGGGCGGCCCCGTCCCCAGCCCGGCCTACGGCGGGTACCCCCCTGCCGCCTTGCCCGGCGGCAGCCCGCCGCCCGGGGACGCCGCCTGCCCCCTGCACCCTGCCCCGGCCTCGCCCGCCGGCCACAGACTGCAGGGCCGCGCGGCCGGCCGGCCCCAGCGGGGGCACGGCGGCAAAGACCCTCGGGACAAGCGGACCGGCTCACAGAACTCGGCCGGCCAGGCCCCGGAGCTCAACGTCTGGAGACCGTGGCCTTAGGCGCCGGGGACCCCCTTGTAAATCCATAGAGTGTCTATTAAATTCTCTATATATTGTATATTAGGAGGTTTATGGGGGTGGGACGTTTGGGGAGGGGGGTTTGGGGAGGGGGGTTTTTTTATTTTAATTTTTTTTAGAGGGGGGATGCGTGGTTACTGCAACGTCATAATATTTTCCTTAACATCCCAGCTAGGATGAGGGTTTTCCTTTCAAAAATTAAAAAATCACTTGCTCCCGGCATGGGGAGAAACGCCGGGGGGATCCCAAAGCAGCCGGCAAATCAAGAGGCTGATTTTCTTTTCCCCCGCCCCAGTGATTTTTAGAAAAATGCTGTTATGAGAAACGGGGGGCGGGGGGTCACGTCCCTTTTTTGTCCACCTCAGAACGAACCCTTTGTGTCCAGCGGCTTAGCCAGCGAACCCTAGACGTTAAAAAGATAACCAGAGCTGAGGGGGAGGGAAGGGGAGAAGAGTGGGGGTATTTCCCGCCCCCCCTCCTTGTGTGTATATATATTTCCCGCCCCGCCCCATTCCACATCTGTGTATTTCTGAAAAAATAAAAATTCGAATGCGGACTCTGACGGATCTCGGCTCTGGTGTGAGTGTGGTTTCAAAACCAGGGTGGGGGGTAATCTACTCTTGGGGGGGGCTGCTGGGCTGTGAGGGGGCAGGGACGGTGTGTGTGTTGGGGCACAAGGGAGTGGGGGTTCTGCGCATTTGTATGGGGGGCGGGCGCTGGGTATAGTGGGTCATAGAATCATAGAATATCAGGGTTGGAAGGGACCTTAGGAGGTCATCTAGTCCAACCCGCTGCTCAAAGCAGGACCAGTCCCCAATTTTCGCCCCAGATCCCTAAACGGCCCCCTCAAGGATTGAACTCACAACCCTGGGTTTAGCAGGCCAATGCTCAAACCACCGAGCTATCCCTTCCCCCACAGTTCGCCCTCTGTAGCGTGTTGAGGGGCCGGGGGGAGATCTCTCTAGCGGATGGCTCTTGAATTCAGCGCCCCGAGGCGAAACCCAGCACTGACCCTTAGCCGGTTTACACCCAGTGATCTCAAAGCGCTTCGCGAATGTGCCGGGGGGGACGGACCGTTGCCTTCCATGGTGCAAAGGGGGGAAACTGAGGCACGGGAGGTGTGAAACGACTCCCCCGCGTGACGCGTCGGGCTTTCAACCCAGATCACGTGCGCTTACAGGCCCTAGCCAAGCCAGACTCGCCAGGCCGTTTTTCTTGACCAAGGAGACCCTCCCACCAGCGAGGCAAAGGGGTGAATTTTCTGCTCCCCGCACCCGTTCCATTTTACACACCCATCCCGTATCCCGGCCTTTCTACCACGTCCCCAGACACACACACACCCCGTGTGGATTTAAAAATCCTTTGCTATCCCAGGCCACGTTCGCGACGGCCCTTCGTGTCCCGTTTCCACCGATGTCCACCGGAAAAAACATCCCGGGTTTTCCCAAAAGTAGCATTCGTTTTTGTCCCGTTTTCGCCCTGCTTTGGTACCATTCCAATATATCACCAAAGACCTTGCTTTGCTAGGAAAACGCAACACGGTGCGTGAAACAGCTGCGTAGATCTGTGTGTAGATGCAACTCCAGGGATCCAGGCAAGGGCCTCTTTGCAGCGGAGAAAGAATCTGGGGTTCCCCGCGGCTCGGGGAGAGTGGTGTTACTCAGGAGGGGGGCATGAACCCCGCAGTTTAGGGAAGCTAGCCCCTATCCCCGACCCCTTTCGTCCCCCTTCATCCGTCAGATCCCTGAGCACACAAACACACCCCCCCGCCCCGGCCGGAGCACCCCAAGCACTCTGGGGCCAAGGGCTCGGTTTGGGGAGGCCTAGCCTCCCCATGCCTGTTAGACCCACTGCCCACAAGTGTTACGGGGCTGGCATTAGGGCCACCTGGGGAAAGACCAAAGGTCGATTCGCTCCCACACCCGCCGGCTTCTGCTAACCGCGTAGGCGTGTGGTGGAGATTTCAGCCCTGATCGATCTTCTATAGACTCATAGAAGATCAGGGTTGGAAGGGACCTCAGGAGGTATCTAGTCCAACCCCCTGCTCAAAGCAGGACTAACCCCAACTAAATCATCCCAGCCAGGGCTTTGTCAAGCCGGGCCTTAAAAACCTCTAAGGAAGGAGATTCCACCACCTCCCTAGGTAACCCATTCCAGTGCTTCACCACCCTCCTAGGGAAATAGTGTTTCCTAATATCCAACCTAAACCTCCCCCTCTGCAACTTGAGACCATTACTCCTTGTTCTGTCATCTTCTACCACTGAGAACAGTCTAGATCCATCCTCTTTGGATCCCCCCTTCAGGTCGTTGAAAGCAGCTATCAAATCCCCCCTCACTCTTCTCTTCTGCAGGCTAAACAATCCCAGTTCCCTCAGCCCCTCCTCATAAGTCATGTGCTCCAGCCCCCTAATCATTTTTGTTGCCCTCCGTTGGACTCTTTCCAATTTAGCCACATCCTTCTTGTAGTGTGGGGCCCAAAACTGGACACAGTACTCCAGATGAGGCCTCACCAGTGCTGAATAGAGGGGAATAATCACGTCCCTCGATCTGCTGGAAATGCCCCTACTTATACAGCCCAAAATGCCGTTAGCCTTCTTGGCAACAAGGGCACACTGTTGACTCATATTCAGCTTTTCGTCCACTGTAACCCTTAGGTCCTTTTCTGCAGAACCGCTGCCCAGCCATTCGGTCCCTAGTCTGTAGCAGTGCATGGGATTCTTCCGTCCTACGTGCAGGACTCTGCACTTGTCCTTGAGGAACCTCATCAGATTTCTACAGGTGATCTTCTCACACTCCAGGCGATCTTCTCACACTCCAGGCGATCTTCTCACACTCTCAGCGATCACAAGATCTGTGCAAGGGTCTCCCCAACACGGAGAAAGAGACGAGGCCCTGGGAACACTGGAACAAAGTGGGGGTTCATTTCAGACCCCTTTCTTCTGATCTAACAGCGAGGCAGGTCGAGAGACATGCAGCTCACCGGGCCGCATCTCGTCCCAGGCTGCAGGCTCTGGGTCTCCTTCTATTTCCGGGTTCATTTCCGGGAGCAGCGGGGTAATTCTGAGAAGAAAAAGCCCCCAAGATTTCCCCACCCCGATTCTTTCTCCAGTTGGGAGCGAGCCGCCGGGGTTTTCGGGGGGCAGACAAAGGCTGGGGAAAGTGGAGAGAAAGTCACAAGGAAGCGGGGCCGTTCAGCGGGATAAAATCTGGATGAAAAATACCTACTGACCTGTTACCGGGGTGGGTGGGTGGGGTGGGGAAGAAAGGTCTGAAAACCCAACCTGTTGTTCACGGAGACTGCTGCCCCCCACGAGGGAACCTGGCCCCCCCCACCCAAGGTAACTTGCCTTAGCCCCACTGCGCCACTGACCAGGAGCCCACCCGAGGCAAGGCCGCCCCCGCCCCCGAGACCCAACCCCCTGCCCAGCCCTGAGATCCCCAAAACCCAGCACCTCCTCCTGCACCCCAAAGCCCTCGTCCTGGCCCCCACCCCAGAGCCTGCACCCCCGGCCAGATCCCTCACCCCCTCCCACATCCCAACTCCCTGCCCCGCTCTGTGTCCGGTACAGGTCAGGGGCTTCGCTTCCCCACCCCGGGGGCTCCCTTGTCCCCTGTAAAGGCCGGCTCGCCGGGCGGCCTTTCCCAGACTCCCACCGCTGGGCCTGGGGGGATCAGGAGCCTTATGCGTGGGGTGTGTGTGTGTGTGTGTGTGTGGGTGTGTGTGTGTGTGTGGGTGTGTGTGTATGGGTGTGTGTGGGTGTGTGGGTGTGTGGGTGTGTGTGTGTGTGTGTGTGTGTGTTGCGGGGGTAGCGAGGGACACCCATTGCATGGATCCATTCAAAGATGGTCCTGGTGCTCTGAGTGGCATGGTAAGGGGGCAGGGAGCGGGGCGGAGGGGGGGGGCGGGTTGGATAAGGGGCAGGGGATGCCAGGGGGCAGTCAGGGGACAGGGAGCAGGGGGGTTGGATAGGTGGTGGGGTCCTGGGGGTATGGTTGGGGCGGGGGGTCCCAGGAGGGGACAGTCAGGAGACAGGGAGCAAGGGGCGGAGGTTCTGGGGGGGGGCGGTCAGGGGGCGGGGGTGTGGATAGGGGTCGGGGCAGTCAGGGGACAGGGAGCAGGGGGGGTTGGATAGTTGGTGGGGTCCCGGGGTGGTGGTTAGGGGCAGGGGGTCCTGGGAGGGGGCAGTCAGGGGGGAAGGAGCAGGGGGGGTTGGATAGGGAGTGGAGTCCTGGTGGGGCAGTTAGGGATGGGGCGTGCCAGGAGGGGGTGGTCAGGGTACAGGGAGCAGGGGGAGTTGGATAGGTGGTGGGGTCCTGGGGGGTGGTGGTGGTTAGGGATGGGGCTCCTGAAAGGGGGCAGTCAGGGGGCAAGGAGCGGGAGGGGGGGTTGGATAGGTGGTGGGGTCCTGGGGGGCTAGTTAGGGATGGGGGTTCCCAGGAGGGGGCAGTCGGGGGACAGGGAGCGGGGGGGAGGGGGTTGGATAGGTGGTGGGGTGCCAGGGGGTACTTAGAGATGAGGGGTCCCGGGAGGGGGCAGTCAGGGGACAGGGAGCGGGGGGGAGGGGGTTGGATAGGTGGTGGGGTGCCGGGGGGGTACTTAGAGATGAGGGGTCCCGGGAGGGGGCAGTCAGGGGACAGGGAACGGGGGGGAGGGGGTTGGATAGGTGGTGGGGTACCGGGGGTACTTAGAGATGAGGGGTCCCAGGAGGGGGCAGTCAGGGGACGGGGGCGTTGGATAGGTGGTGGGGTCCTGGGGGTCTAGTTAGGGATGGGGGTTCCCAGGAGGGGGCAGTCGGGGGACAGGGAGCGGGGGGGAGGGGGTTGGATAGGTGGTGGGGTACCAGGGGGGTACTTAGAGATGAGGGGTCCCAGGAGGGGGCAGTCAGGGGACAGGGAACGGGGGGGGGGGGGTTGGATAGGTGGTGGGGTACCGGGGGGTACTTAGAGATGAGGGGTCCCAGGAGGGGGCAGTCAGGGGACAGGGAGCAGGGGGGAGGGGGTTGGATAGGTGGTGGGGTACCAGGGGGGTACTTAGAGATGAGGGGTCCCAGGAGGGGGCAGTCAGGGGACGGGGGCGTTGGATAGGTGGTGGGGTCCTGGGGGGCTAGTTAGGGATGGGGGTTCCCAGGAGGGGGCAGTCGGGGGACAGGGAGCGGGGGGGAGGGGGTTGGATAGGTGGTGGGGTCCCAGGGGGGTACTTAGAGATGAGGGGTCCCGGGAGGGGGCAGTCAGGGGACGGGGAGCAGGGGGGGAGGGGGTTGGATAGGTGGTGGGGTACCAGGGGGGTACTTAGAGATGAGGGGTCCCGGGAGGGGGCAGTCAGGGGACAGGGAGCGGGGGGGTTGGATAGGTGGTGGGGTACCAGGGGGGTACTTAGAGATGAGGGGTTCTGGGAGGGGGCAGTCAGGGGACAGGGAGCGGGGGGAGGGGGTTGGATAGGTGGTGGGGTACCGGGGGTACTTAGAGCTGAGGGGTCCCGGGAGGGGACAGTCAGGGGACGGGGGCGTTGGATAGGTGGTGGGGTCCTGGGGGGCTAGTTAGGGATGGGGGTTCCCAGGAGGGGGCAGTCGGGGGACAGGGAGCGGGGGGGAGGGGGTTGGATAGGTGGTGGGGTACCAGGGGGGTACTTAGAGATGAGGGGTCCCGGGAGGGGGCAGTCAGGGGACGGGGGCGTTGGATAGGTGGTGGGGTCCTGAGGGGGCTAGTTAGGGATGGGGGTTCCCAGGAGGGGGCAGTCGGGGGACAGGGAGCGGGGGGCGGGGGAGTTGGGGTCCTGGTGGGGCGGTTAGGGACAGGGATTAACCAAAAATTTAGTACTTGCATAGAAAGAAAGAGAAAATCTAAAAGAAAGAAAGAAAGAAAGAAAGAAAGAAAGAAAGAAAGAAAGAAAGTAAGAAAGAGAAAATGCAGAACTAGACTGAGACGCAGTCAGAAGGGGGCATGAGGAAAACTAGGGAGCAGAGGAAGGAAAAGGGGAAAGACAAAGGCCAGACCTGGGTTCCACTGACCCAGCCCAAGAGATTCAAACACTTTCGCCGGCTGTGCAAATTGGGCAAAATGAGCCAAAAAGACTCAGCCTGTGCATTGGCCGGGAATCGAACCCGGGCCTCCCGCGTGGCAGGCGAGAATTCTACCACTGAACCACCAATGCTGCAGCTGGTGAAACTGTCTCGTGCCTTCCCTTTACAGCTGTTGTCACATCTGGCTCTGCCTCCAGCATCTGGCAGACAGAAATGTGCAGACACCGGCGCATGGGTTGCGTGCCTCGCTATCTTGGCTAATAGCCATTGGTGGACCATGGCTGGGCAGCGGTTCTGCAGAAAAGGACCTAAGGGTTACAGTGGACGAAAAGCTGAATATGAGTCAACAGTGTGCCCTTGTTGCCAAGAAGGCTAACGGCATTTTGGGCTGTAGAAGTAGGGGCATTTCCAGCAGATCGAGGGACGTGATTATTCCCCCTCTATTCGGCACTGGTGAGGCCTCATTTGGAGTACTGTGTCCAGTTTTGGGCTCCACACTACAAGAAGGATGTGGATAAATTGGAAAGAGTCCAGCGGAGGGCAACAAAAATGATTAGGGGGCTGGAGCACATGACTTATGAGGAGAGGCTGAGGGAACTGAGATTGTTTAGCCTACAGAAGAGAAGAGTGAGGGGGGATTTGATAGCTGCTTTCAACTACCTAAAAGGGGGTTCCAAAGAGGATGGATCTAGACTGTTCTCAGTGGTAGAAGATGACAGAACAAGGAGTAATGGTCTCAAGTTGCAGAGGGGGAGATTTAGGTTGGATATTAGGAAAAACTTTTTCACTAGTAGGGTGGTGAAGCACTGGAATGGGTTACCTAGGGAGGTGGTGGAATCTCCTTCCTTAGAGGTTTTTAAGGTCAGGCTTGACAAAGCCCTGGCTGGGATGATCTAGTTGGGGTTGGTCCTGCTTTGAGCAGGGGGTGGGACTAGAACCTCCTGGGGTCCCTTCCCACCCTGAGATTCTATGAGTCTATGACCTACCCGCCAGGAACGTAGATATATATGTTTGAACCCAGTTCTACTTCTGCTCTTCACAACGTCCCCTGGCAACTCAGGGGTGGCACCATCCATCAATAGGGCAGGAAGCCTGGTGCCCACCAACCCTACAGATGGCATCAATACACAGGGCTTGAGGTGAACAGCTGGACTGAGAGGTAGCAGCAGGGTGAGGGACGCTGTAGGAGCATCTGAACAGCTTCCAGAGGAGGAGGGATTCAAAAGCCCCTTGGAAATGAGACGACCTAGAGGAGATATCACAGAGGTCTATAAAATCCTGACGGGTGTGGAGGAAGTGACTAAGGGAGTGTTATTTACCCCTTCACATAACACAAAAAGCCGGGATCACCTGATGAAAGGAACAGGCCGCTGGTTTAAAACAAACAAAGGGAGTATTTCTTCACGCAATGCACGGTCAACCTGTGGAACTCCTCACCAGGGGATGGTGTGAAGGGCCAGAAGTAGAACTGGGTTCAAACAAGAGTTAGAGAAGTTCATGAAGGAGAGATCCAGCAATGGCTGGTAGCTAGGATGGGCCGGGAGGCAACCCCATGCTCTGAGTGTCCCTAGCCTCTGTTTGCCAGAAGCTAGGAATGGGCGACAGGGGATGGATCACTTGATGATGACCTGTTCTGTTCACTCCTTCTGAAGCACCTGGCATTGGCCACTGTCAGAAGACAGGCTATGGGGCTAGATGGACCATTGGTCTGATCCAGAAT